>CAUYPK010014087.1:0-21848 GCA_963574355.1 Loris lydekkerianus
GTTCACAGGTAAGGCCTTTCCGGTTTGCAGTCTCACTGCTGCTTGTACTCACGGTTGCCAGCGTGATTAGGTTGATCGAACACACGCAGCCACTTGCCAGTTTTCCACTGTTTTTGTCTTCCTCCTGGGGTCCAGAAGTCCCTTGCTGGCTCCCTGTATCTTCAAAGGGATGATCATAGGCAGATCCCACCGGCCAGAGATGTCTGGAGTCTTGTGTCCCCAGATTCGCCAAGCCCAGTTACAGGGAAGCTGTTACTCAGCCGCCATCTTTAATCCCTCCCTCCTGTTTTTATTTTTTATGTATTCCTTTCTAGTTCTTATTAGATCGTGTTTATTGTTACATAGCTATAATCATAGTGTAAAGACTTTTTTATTCATTTTAACATATGCCTATATTAAAGCACTTTCCATATCCATGATTATCTTTGTAATTATCATTTTCTGTAGACAAATAACATTTCACTGAACAAAGTAAACCTGTTCCCAACTGTTGAACATTTGGTTGTTTTCAATTATTTTAGTGTTCTTGAGAACCAAAAAAATCCCAGCGTTGTGTTCTTTTCGGTAGAAGGTGGAGAAAGCCTATTATGAAAGCACGTTGTCATTGTTAAGTATACACAAAGGGCTCAGAAGGAGATGCAGACACCTCCGCAGCCCCCTCAATGTTTGGGGGGTTTGGAAATTGTTCATCTACTCTTCCAATCACTACCAGCTCCTCGCCAGGCATGGGTTCTCCATTCTGGGCTCCTCCTCAGGCCACCTCCCATGGCCTCCCTTCAGAGTCACTTGGGATAAAGACCTGGAGGACTCTTCCTTTCCTCTGTGTTTTCCACTCCCCGGGCCTTCTCCTTCAAATCCAGCCTTCTATTCCATCCACTTCCATCCAGAGGAACCCAGAGGATCCTGCCACAATCCTTGACTCCACAGACATAAATACATAGTTCTTAGCCTTGAAGCTGGCACAACAATGAAATGCCCACTCCCCAAGTCATCGTATCTGTTGAGATGGGACAGGAGATAGAGGACAAATTTCAATTATGGAATCTGAGGAGGGTTTAACAAAGGGACAGTCTATAAAGTGTGAGGATATCATAGTAAAACCACGTAGTAAAACTGAATCCTGCAGTGAAAGCGGGGAATGGAATGATTTCTGGAAATTGGCAAAAGGTTGTCATCCTTAACTCTCATTCACCTGGTCATCTCAAAGCCCACCTCAAGGGCTGCCACTTGGAGAGGTCTTCCTTGACCCCCTCCCCTCCTTGACTGGCTCGGAGGGCAGACAATGCACCACAGGAGACTCAGCAGCCCATCTGAGTCTAGGCAGCCCCCAGGACATAGTGCTGGCCCAGTAAGTGTTTGTTCAATGAATGAATTCACAAATGTTTGAAAGGATAATGAAGGAAGGGAAGAAAGTAGAGAGAAAACTAGAAAAACGAGCACATACTCTTGATGCTGTGTTTGCTAGTCTGTGCTTTTACAACACAGTCAACTGTTAGAGGTTACCTTAATTTGTCACGATCCCTAAAATCAGAAATACAGTTTATAACACCTATTAAAAAACTGAATTTTGGCACCTTTCAAGTGCATTAAACCTGCAATTACCAGAACAAAAGTGTGTGTTTAACAACCAGGCAAATAAAGTAAGACTTTCCAGGCAATTAAAAAAACTCCTAACCCAACCTCTCCCCCAAAAATGGTCTAGTGAGCAGAATAAATTTTGAGATTAGTCAATGGAATTTGCTCAGCAAAGTATGTTTGTACACACAAACACATATCATTTACTCAACCTAAAAAAAGTAAGCCTTCTATAAGATAATTAGGTAATTGCATTTCTTAGCAGTTTTGAAAATTTACTGAGTACTGAGGGCCTTATGATTTTTTTGTTTGTAAAATAACAATTTATTATTTGTTTTTGTATTTATTAAAAAGATAAATTAATAGAAATTTTATACTTGAAAGTATTGCAAAGTGCCTGTTAGTCTGGCATCTGGCAAGGAAATACATAGAAATTTACTGGTCAGGATACGTGACAGACAGATGGAAAGAGAGGCAGACATGAGGATGAGGGAAATAAACAAAGAGCAATAGACCAGGATAAAAGCAAGTGGTCTCAGTACTAAGCCCCTCCATCGTAGCTGCTTTTAGGGCAGAAATTTGCCTGCTCAACTCACAGGTACCAATTAGATTAAGTGGAGATCACAGAATTCACTCAAATGTGGTCTCTAGGTGATCGGTGTGACAGGTCGTCAAATATTTATCATAGAGCCCAGGTAGAGCTCCAAGACAGAAAAAAAAATTGGGCGGGGGGAGGCAAAAGACTGGAGTTTCAGTATGGAAGTGTCTTTTACACCCTGTGTTACCTCTGGCCTCTGTTTTTGTCCCTACACAAGGGCTATACTGAGCAGATGCTCTTCTGCAGGTAAAAGGTTTTCGTAAACTGAATCAGCAGCGAATGTGTATGCAGATCACATTCTGAAATATTATTCAACACACTTGCACTTCTGGATGGTTCCTGTTTTTGGTTGTTTGTTTGTTTGTTTTTTCCTCTTTGAGTTTCAAAATAGACTGGTCAAAGTCCACACCTGGGCAGTTGTTTGAGAGGCAGCTTTGCCTTTGGTTTGCAAGCACCAGGAGCTTGAGAGAGGAAGGGCTTTGGGGATTTCCAGGAACAGGGCTAGTCCATCGGAACCGAAACCTGGTGGGCTGGGGCAGGACAGAGGGAAGGATGTGAGCCCCAGGGGAGCCGGCTGGGGAAGACGGGATGAGGGAGAAGGGAGGACCCAGCTCTACTCACTACTGGGGGTCCTTTTCCCTCCCGAAACTCCCCTGATAGAGTCAAAGACCCCAAATTAGAGAGCCCTGAAAGCGTCCCCAAGAGCTGAGGTGAGGTGAGATCCACCCTTCACCCAGTCCAGCCAGCACAGGACTGTGAAGTCCAGCTGGAAGACGCAGCACAGCCTCCCTGGGTAGACCCAGGAGCAGGGAGATGAGGGTGACATGCTAAGTTTCCTTGTATCAGTAGATGGGTGGGATTGGGAGTTTGGAAACAAATGAATCCCAATGTACATACAGTGCCATCTTTGCACGTGTGATTGGCGAATGTGCCTGCAAACATGGATGCTGTGGGGCTTTGCTTTCAAAATGCTTTGCACTTATAATGCAGATGTTTCTTATCATTATCGAGGCTAAAATAGAGCTGTTTATTTACTCAGTAAATACTCATGGTCTAGGCACCTGGGAAGGTACTGGGGAGATTACAGCAAGGAACAAAGCAGCCAAACCCCCTGCCCTTGAGTGGTTCCTCATTGGGCCTGGGGAAACAGGTAATGGAATGCGAGTGAGTGTGATCTAGAGAAGGGGATACCCTGCCTGGGAAGGCAACATGGGAGGAATGAGCCAGAAGGTGTGGAAGTAGCCACTGGCTTCAGGACACAGTAAGTGGCAGGCATCAGACTTGCCCAGGTGTGTGCGCGTGCTCCCAGCCAGGCAGCCAGTGTGGGGAGCAGAAGGGAGGAGGCCAGGCTGTCAGTGAGGGGCAGGAGACATTGTGGAGGGCCCAGGCCACACCAGCCTGACGCTGCATGGGGTGTGGGCTGTCAAGGGTTCCGAGGAGAGGAAGGACCTGATGGGAGATGAACTCAGAAAGTGAACAGAGGAGCAGTGGGGACGCCTGGCCAGACACCAACAGCCTTTCTTGGGTTGACAGGAGAGTGAAGAACCATGACTTTCTTGGAAATTCAGTGAATTCTCTCTTTAATGGAGCATATTTGGTCTCTCAGATTTATTACATAAGAGAAAAACAAAAGATCTGGCAGGGCATTACTGGGAGAAATGAAGGAGACGCCATGATTTGTCCGTCTTGCAGCTCAGAGCACCCAAAAGAGACGGAAAGATTTGCCCACTGTCAGAAAGCCGAACAGTAGGGGAGAGAGGGCAAGAAGCCAGCTGCATCTCCAGCCCTGCTGCCTCCCTGCTGGTGCCATTACCACGGCAGGCAGGGCTGCGGAGGGGAGGCCAGGCGTGCAATCCACAGGGGCCCAGCGTCCTTCAGTCTCTCGCTGTCCCCCAACGCCCTCACCTGCTCTCTTCCTCTCTCCTGCAAACCTCAGGAAAGTGAGAAATAAGAAACAAATGCCATGGAATGCTTTATGGGTGATGGCAGGATGCTAAATAACAGTAATGTAGCCAGGAAGCTACATCATAAGCGGTGATAGAGAGGATTCCGTCACCATGACTCAAGTTCTACAAGGCCAGCTGGGAGCCCAGGGCCGCTGCCTTCTCTGTGCCCAGCCAGGTGATGGAACACTCCTCAGCTCAGTGCCCAGCCCAGCCTGCGCCTACAGGACTTGGGCCAAGGGGACACCAGTTAGAACCACATTAGCATTGTTAGCAACAGCTCAGACATCAGTGACAGAGGCCAGGACACCTCCTCTGTGACGGTGGCTTTCTGATTGATCTCCCCTCCATCTCATCTTAATGGAGACAGTCACGGGTGGGAATAGATGGCTGCGGCCCTTGCTGTTCACCTCCCCTGCCTCTCCCAAGGCTGATAGAGATCAGCCAGTGTATACATCACAGGGATGGCGCACTGGGCTGCAATGCCTCCTTATTTTATTTTATTTTTTTTTAACCTTTGTAAATCGCTGAGCTCCCCTAGCCCTGCAACTGACTCTCCCCTGCTACCCCGCTTTTACACAGATCCTGGTGCTCTGTGCACGGCTCTGCCCTCAGTTGACTAATTTATTGATTGGCTCCCACCTAAGGCCAAATGAAGTTCTTCTTTATTGAGACAATTTCTCAAAGTCTGGAAGTAGCAGACAAGGATTGCTCCTCACCGTTCTCTTTAATTAATGGAGAGCGTCTCACTATGCCAGGTCTACTGGCCACGGGCCTGTGCCCTGAATGTTAATTCCCTTTTTACCTGCTGATTGTGTGCTTTGAGGTCTGACCAAGTAATGCAGACACAAGGAATTGTTTTACTCAGGAAGGGCACGTCCAGTGAATAAATGCCACGTGTCACCTGCCCTTACAAGAAGGGCTGTGAAACTCGGACACAGGATGAGCCCTGCATTATAAGTCACACCTCTCTGCTGAGTCACACAAATTAAAACAAGAGATCGCATTAATTGTCTAGAATTATTTTTACTTAAAAGCTACTTTTAAAACATCTGAGTAATTGGGTAAAATTGGAGTTTGCTAAATTTTTTCACTGCAACTTGCAGCTGGCAACTTTTATCTGCTTGGTCAACTTTTATCTCTGCTGCGGAGCTACAGGTGAGGAATCTGAAACACTCCCTGTAGGCTGTGCCTCCTTCCTCAGCTCTCGACTTCCGAAATTCTATCCTCCGAAGTGAAACTCGAAAGTAGGTTGGGCAATACATTTAAATCCCTTTATTTCACTAAAAACTATTGAGAAAAAGCATGAATCCTAGGTGAGCACAGAACTTCTCTTTGCTCTTCTATTGAAGAAAAGACCGAAACCACAAAAGAGCATAAATTCTCTGTCTAATGTGACTTTGCCGAATCACCGGCTGGAGAAGGGGGCAGGGAATTCCAGTCAAACTAAACCCAGTGCAAGCTAAGATGTGATCATTCATTTTAAATTGTTTGAATAGCTAACATATTCACAAAGATATATATATATATATATATATATATTTTTTTTTTTTTTTTTTTTTTTTTTTAACATGGAAAGGTAATCAGGGAAAAGTTTTCTTCCCACCCCTTTCTCACTTAATTTCCATCCCACCTCCACTTTCATGCATAGGTAACCTCTGTTTTAAGGCTTTTAATGTATTCTTCTAGGCATTTTTATGCAGATCAGCAGCTATGAATATGTTCTTCTCTTACCCTCATGCACACCTTTACATAAAAAGCAGCATACTGTATGCACAGTTGCTTCTTTCTGCCTAGTGGTGTATTGTACAATCTTATCTGATCTACATAGACAGCCTCCTCCTTTTCACAAGGGATTCCATGTACGGAGGCATCACCCACACAACCAGCCATCTGGGGACGAACTTGGCTTGTCTCCAGTCCTTTGTGATTATAAAGCTGCAGTGAGTGTCCTGGGATATGCATCGTTCTGCACATGGGCTAGCCCTTCTGTAAGACAAATTGTCAGAACTGGAATTCAGGGTCAAAAGGATGAACCTTCTAATTTTGATAGATGTTACCAAACAGCCTCCAGGAATGATTGCATCAATTTACACACACAACAGCAAAGTTTAAATGTACCTGTTTCCCACAGCTTTATCAAAAGAGTATTACCAAACTTTTTTTATATTTCCAATAGAATAGTTGAAAAATGAAATCTCAATTTTTACTTGCGTTTCTCTTGCTATGAGCAAGGCATTTTTTTATATGTTCAAGAGCAGTTTTTATTTTCTTTTCTGTCAACTATGTGTTTGTGAGCTTTGCCTATTTTTGTATACATTTTTGTTTTTTTCTTATCAATTTATAGGCACTCGGGGACACATTAAGAAGGCGCTATGATTTGAATGTGTCCTCCAAAGTTCATATGTCAGGAACTTAGTCCCCAATGCAACAGTGTTGAGATGGGGGAATGTTTAAGAGGTGATTAGGTCCAGAGGGATCCACCCTCATAAATAGATTAATGTCCTTATGCAGGAGTGGGCTCACGGTCTTGAGAGTGAGTTTCTTACAAAAATGAGTTTGGCCCTCTCTTGCTGTCTCTCACACACATTCTATTGCCGTGTGATGCCCTCTGCTGCATTATAGTGTACAGCAAGAAGGCCCTCACCAGATGCAGCTGCTTGATCTTGGACTTGTCAGCCTCCAGACCTGTAAGCCAAATAAATGCTCATTACCCCAGCTCAAGATCTAGAACATCACAGCATCACAGAAATCCCTTTGGACAGGCCCCTGATTTCTCCTCCTGCACAAAATTTCTATCAGCACAGATTAGTTTGCTTGTTGACATTTCTATCAATTGAGGGTACCTGAATGGACACTTTTGCACCTGAATTCTTTCCCGTGTTGTGTTTGGAAACTTTATCTGTGTTATCACACATTGCAATTCTTCCTTTGTCCTTCTTGCTGTGTTGTATTCTGTTGTGTGAATGTAACACGGAGAATGTATTCACTTAATGCTTATATTTGGTTTCCGCTGTGGGACTATTACAAGTGCTAATGCTATCAATACCTGGTTGCTGGTGGTGCCTGCAGCTCAATGGGTAAGGCGCCAACCACATACACTGAGTCTGGCGAGTTCGAACCCAGCCCAGGCCAGCTGAAACAACAATGGCAACTGTAACAAAAAAATAGCTGGGCATTGTGATGGGCACCTATGGTCCCAGATACTTAGGAAGCTGAGGCAAGAGAATTGCTTAAGCCCAAGAGTTGGAGGTTGCTGAGCTATGACACCACAGCACTCTACCCAGGGCAACAGCTTAAGACTCTGTCTCAAAAAAAAAAAAAAAAAATGCCATTGTTGTGTCTGTTGATGACTCTTTGTGAATTTTTTTGTTGAGAATAAAGCTAACAATAAAGCTGGGTCTCAGAGCATTCACCTGGTTATCTCTGTACCTGTGGTCTATACTCCATTTCAGGGGTCCTCAAACTGCAGCCCGTGGGCCACATGAGGCAGTGTGATTGTATTTGTTCCCATTTTGTTTTTTTACTTCAAAATAAGATATGTGCAGTGTGCATAAGAATTTGTTCATAGTTTGTTTTTTTTAACTATAGTCCAGCCCTCCAACGGGTCTGAAGGACCATGAACTGGCCCCAGTTTAAAAAGTTTGAGGACACCGGCTGGTCTCTGTTTTTACACTCAGTTTAAGAAAAATTTAGTCCTTGGTATTTGTGGGGTCCCCACTGCATTCAGACACTTTCCATAAACTATCTCACTAAATGCTCACGATAGCCCTGAGCTGTCACTGCTCCTACTGCTCCTATTTACAGCCATGGAACCTGAGAGGCAGCACAGTCTCTCAGTTGAGAGGTTTCACTGGTGAATCTGTAAAATACTGAAACTATCATGGTTAATAAAGCTACTTGTCTTTTCAACAATTTGAGTTTCACTTCTGTTTTTTTTTTTTTAAAACAGGTTTTAAGACAGGTATGGACTGTGCGGATATGAGATGAAATTGCTAGCATTAAGAGAGTGAGTGATGAGAGTGATTCAAATCAATGTATATCACACTTAAGTTGTCATTTAAAATATGCTGGGGTTTTATGTCTACAGGTGCTTGAATAAGAAATATCAAATATGTCAAGGTAATGTACGTCCATTCATTCATTCATTCATATTTCTCAACAAATGTTACTGAGTCGCTACTCAAAATGTCAGGACTGGAGCAAAGCCTGGATAACGTAGTAAATTAAAATGGGAAAGATTATAAATGTCTTTGTAAAATTTGCAAAATCATTGCAAGCTAAGACGCTATAGTTTGCACTGAAACCATCCAAAAAATCTACAAAGCAATATGATAAATATTATCAAGGACCATGCACAAACAGCTATTAGAATAATAGAGGGAGTTGGGGAAATCTTCGAGAGATGAGCTATGTGGGATGGGTTTTGAAGAATAAATAGGAGTTCTCTTTAAAGAGGAGCAGAGGAACAACCTCATAAATAAAAGACACCAGTGAATAATCAGAAAGTGATAATATATGCGTGGTACAGGGTCAATGAAGGCGAGAATGAGTAATGACTCAGATTGGCAGCAATTGTTTTTTAAAAAGCAATTACAAAAACTGAATTGACTTTTTTTTTTCCCAGAGACAATGTCTCCCTCTGTTACTCAGGCTGGAGTGCAGTGGCATGATTATATCATAGCTCACTGCAGCCTCAAACTCCTGGGCTCGAGTGGTTCCCACCTCAGTTTCCCAAGTAGCTGGGACTACAGGTGTGTGCCACCATGCCTTATGGGGTCTCACTATGTTGTCCAGACTGGTGTCAAACTCCTGGCCTCAAACAATCCTCCCAAGCTATCCTCCTGCCTTGACCCATATTCTGGGACTACAACCACACCCTACCTTGACATTTTTTTTAAAAAACAACAAGATCTTCATTGGAATTCCTAGTTTTTAGCTTCATGCCTGGAGGAAGAGGATGGAATCTGCTTTAGTTTAGAAAGTTTCAATAATGGAAGTTATTTCATTCAATTAGATGAGGATGGGTCAGTTGATCTAGGAAATCATAAAAAAATTTCATAAACACCTTAAACTGTATAATTAAATTAAAATTAATAAATTTATAGACATTTGACCATAATATGGATACAAGACCTTTTCTTCAAGTGTAGTACTCAAGGGCATTTAAGACGTACGTGTATTTTCCACATAGATCATACCATAATATGTTAGCATTCATTTTTATTTTCAGGTATGTTATAATAGAGCAAAAACTTAAAGACATTTGCAGGTCATCTTTTTGAATATTATTCTATAATCCTATGACTTTTCAATATTCAGTTTTAGTTACTTTTTACAGTTGTCTTGATAACCCCTAATTCTATAGGAGTTTTTCAACGACTCATCTATATTGAGTTTTTTCTACAGCACTCAACCTATGTAGATATGATTCTTTTTCTTGGCTGACTTATATATCATCAGTTCCTGCAATATTTAATTAAATTACCTGGTTACAATAACAAGCACTAATGACATAAATGAGTTTCGGAATTAACACTTAACAAAGACCCCCAGTAATCTGTGGAGAAAATACACCAATATTCTAAATGAATGGTTCTCGGCACCTGACCTCTAGACCAACAGCGTTAGCCTCACCTGAGAACTTACAGGAAATGCAGATTCTCCAGCCTGCTTCAGAGATATTGAACAGTGACTATAGAAGTAGAGCCAGAAATCTGTGTTTTAGCAACCCCTGCTTGCCTCTGAGGGTCCCTGAGGTTTAAGAACTTAAAGAATAACCTACTCATCTCAAGCCTTCTACTCAGGCATGGCCATGGGGGACTGGAGGGCATCGGTTAATTTGATCAGAGTTAAGAGTGTTTCTCATTGGTATCTCTATGTATTATACATATTTTCTCTTTTACCCAAACTGAATATAGTGAATTCCTCTGATACCCCACATACTTCTCCTGGACCTCCTCTGGTTTCAGCCACAGCTGGGGCAGGCAGTTGGGTGTGAGCTCTAACTCCCGGTGTGCAGGCTGTCCGTCTTTTCATTGTCTGTCCCAGAGGCTCAATGATGAAGCCCTTCCATACTCTTCTCAAATTCCTGCTGCAAACACTCCCTTTGAGTGCCCCCCTCCCCTCAATCTCCCCATTACCTGTTGCCTCCTGGGATCCTTTTCAGGTAAACTGCCTGCACCCAAATTCTTGGGTCAGTCTCTAGGGACACTAAGGCACACTTGTCCCTTAATCACATGCTTTGGATACGTTTTTATCTCAGCACATGTATTCTAACTGATATTCTACTCATTGTATGGATCTACTATAATTAATTTAGCTAGTCACAAGCTGGTAGAGACTGAGAAAGTTTCAATTTACAATCCAATGAAAATTTTTGTACAAAGGTCTTTGTACTATACATACAAGGTCTGACAAGTTCACAAATTTGACACCATGTGCTTACAATTCAGGAAGGGCTCAGGACCTTAGTTTATCAGTGTCTCACAGCTGTGTTTGCGTCAACATGTGGTGGTGTCTTGCCGAGTGGTGTTCATTATTGTTGATGCATATTTTCTTTTTTGGGTTTTTTTTTATGTCATCTATCAGTACTTTATTAGGAATTGACAATTTTCACTAGAGACTGCTAAAGGAAATGAACTTAATCTTTCAATTTTAGAACAAACTTCCTGATCAGAAATTAAATTTTCAAAGGGCAAGTAAAAGACTTGTTCAGGACAGTGTCCTGAAATTTGGCTCTTTCACAGACATACTGTGAGGGACGGGCTGTAAGTTTTCCATGATAACGGCCTAGCCTTCTGTTTTCATTTTGCTGGCGATCTAAATTAGCACATGCTGGCTCAGGATCACCTGCCTGGATAACTACCTTGCATCGACTGTGGCCACGTGACCACAGCCTCTGTGCTGGTGCCTCTGGCCCCCATGACACCAGTGAAGCCTGACCCTGCTTAATTCTGCATGGCCTCACACTTGATCCCAGACCTTTCACACAACTGAAAGAACACATTCTAAACAACCCTCTCTCCCGATTTCATAACAAATTCCATAAAGTCAAGTTCAGCAAAATAGTTCCAGCTGATGGGCAGTGGCAGAAACCGAGCGCAGGTCCATCCCAGGCAGGTCTGGACAAAGGTGTCTGAGAAACGCTGTCTAACAGGGGGAGGTTTGCCAGCATGCAGGACAGTAAGAAACACATGCCGAGGAGAAAAAACATATCTTGGGTCAGTGAGTGAATCTTGGGCCAGAAATTATTGCCATCTCCTGGAACCCAAAGGACCAAAGCAGAAGAAAACCAAGATGGCCCAACAACCTTCCTGGCCCCGTGGTTAGGGGCAGGTCAGTCCACTTTTTAAATACTGAGTCAAAAGAAGAAAAAAAGCTGCCTATGTCCCAGGTCCCATCCGTCAGGAAGTGCTGCCGTCCTTTGTGATGCTGTTCAGCTCTGGAGTCAGGGGGTGTCATCTGGGTCCTGCTCTGTGATTACCACAGAGCTCCAGTCTGCTTGAGGCAAGACAGCAGCTCCCCACGCTCTGGCATGGTTATGAGGTCACTGCATCCACCTAGACAATTTTACCAGTGAAGACTCCAGGCATCATTCTTGCTCCTGTGAGCCGTTGCAAGTAATCTTGAATCTCATTTGCGCAGCTGGTGGCTGTGATAGCAACAAATTCCAGAAACCCCTGTTTGAGGGGCAGTTGACTGAGGACCTCTTGGGTCCTCCTGCAGTAGGGGCAGGTGGGTTTGATGAACACAACCACCTTCCCAGGCTGGATTTTGCTGTTTACAAATTCTATAAGCTATAGCTGACAGGCTGCCATCTCCCCAAGGAGCCCCTAGTTGCAGGTAAGGCTCAGAGTGTCTGTTGATGCGTGTTTTTGTGTGCCATCATTAAAATGTCAAAGTTGGAATTAGAGCAATGAATAAGCATTAAATTTCTTGTTAAACTTGGCAAGAGTGGAAGTGAAATCAAGGATATATTAGTCCAGCTTTATGGGGATAATGTTATGCAGAAAATGGCAGTGTACACATGGATTAGATGTTTTTCTGCTGGGACAGAAAACATCACTGATGAAGAGAGGTCAGGTGGCCGGTAATGAGCAGAACTGACAAAAACGTTGCAAAAATTCATCATGTTATGCGTCAAAATCATTGGCTGATTGTGAGAAGCATAGCACACCAAGTAAATGATGATAGAGAAATAGTTAGGAAAATCTTAACTGAAAATCCTGGCATGAGAAAGGTGTGTGCAAAAATGGGCTCTTGCATCACAGCAGTGCACTAGCTCACACGGCACTATCTGTAAGGGAGTTATTAATCATTGGAACACCCTCCCTACTCACCTGATCTGGCCCAGTGACTTTTTTCTTTACTCAAAGATAAAGGCAATATTGAAAGGAAGACATTTTGATGACATTCAGAACATCATGAGTAACATGACAAGAGCTCTTATGGCCATTCCAGTAAAAGAGTTCCAAAATTGCTTTGAAGGGTGGACTAGGAACTGGCATTAGTGCACAGGTTCCCAAGGGGAGTACCAGAAGGTGACCGTAGTGACACTCAGCAATGAGGTGTGGAGCACTTTTTCTAAGGTAAGTTTGCAAACTTAACTGTCAGAAATCATATATATCTATGAAGAAATTTTCAAAAGCAAAAATCGCTGGGTAGAAGGGTATAAACATTTAAAATTGTATTAATGCTGCCAAATTGCCCCCCTGGTGTGAACTCACACCTAAAATGTGTGGTCCTCTCTATCTTCTCCATCCCTGAGTGTTTGTGACGGCTAACTTTATATGTCAAGCAACAGGGCTAAGGAACACCAACATGGCTGCTCAAACGTCCTTTGTTGGTGTGTCTGTGAGGGCGTTTCCAGAGGAAACTAGCATTTGAACCAGTAGACTGAGTAAAGAAGACCCACCCTCGCCAACGTGGGTAGGCACCATACAGTCCATTGGAGGTCAGAATACAGCAAAAAGTGGAAGGGCAAGTTTACTGTCTCTGCAAAGCAAAGAAATCCCCCTCCTTAGGTGTCAGTGCTCCTAGTTCTCAGGCCTTTGGAATTGAACTAGACCGACACCACCTCTTTCCTGGGCCTCCAGCCTGCAGAAAGCAGATCATGGGGTTTCTTAGTCTCTATACTCTTGTGAACTGATTCCCATAGTAAATCTGCTTTTATCTATCTTTATGTGTGTGTGTGTATATATATATCCCATTGGTTCTGGTTCTCTGGAGAATACTGACCAATGCAGCTGTATCAATCTTTTTTAATCTCATACATTAAAAATTGGTACCACGCAGTAAAACTTGGTATTACATTGTTGTTTTATGTGTTCTAATGATGAGCTTGTTTGAGCATGGAAATTATTTATTTATTAATTATTCTTCAATGAGACCCATTGAATTTTGTACTTCAAAGTTTGGGGCTTGCCTATCTTTTCACAGGCTTAATTGTAGGTATTATATAGTATCATTGCCTTATTATTATAAATGGCCTTCTTACTATTTTCTAACTGTTCATTGCTGGTGTACAGAAATGCCACCGGCATTCATCTACCAACTTGACATCCAGCCACCTTGCTAAAGTCTCCGTTAATTCTGAAAATGTTTATTTTCTTTGGGGTTTCCTTTGTACATAGCAATATCATCTACAAATGATGATAGTCTCATATTTCATCCTTTACAATTCTAATCTCCTTAATCTACTTTTCATGTCTATTTTTATTTTTTGCCTAGGACCTCCAGGACAATGTTGAATATCAGTGGTATTAATGAATGTACTTGTCTTATTCCTATAAGTCAATATGACAAAAGCAAGCAACCTACTCAAAAGACAGAAAAGATGTAAGCCAGTGAGTTCACAAAGGAGGAAAAAGAGCCTAAAAATACATAGAGATAGTCAGTTTCATTAGTATTAAGGAAATGCAAATCAAGACCGCTATTTTAAACCCAACCAATGGACATAAGTTACCAAGCCTGCTGTACTAAGTGTTAGGCAGGATGGGAACCAGTGGAATCCTCTAGACCTTGCTGGGAGGGCCCAGGAGATGGGGGGGAGAACACAGGAAATGGAAGCTTTTGTTATCACTCTAGTCTGCAGGTTGGGCTGGGGGGTGAGCATGATGCTCACTGGAGTCACCAATAAATATCCAAATAGGTAAATAAAAGAGGCTGAGTGTGTGTCATGAACCAGGGCTTATGATTAATCCTACCACAGGCATCAAAGATTCAGAAAAATTACAAAGAAAAACAGAAACATAAAAGGAAACTGAAATTCACTCATGAGCCCCTAGTGAGGGACACTTACCACCCACATTTTCTGAACTTTCTTTCATTCTATTTTATGCAGATAGGTAGATAGATTCGGTTGGCAGATGAGAGATAGATGCACATACAATCCAACTCTAACAAATAGGACACACTGTGTATGCTGATTTATATGTTTACTGGTTTCTTTTATTTATTTAAGGAGATTTTTAAAAATTTTCTGTCTTTTGTGACTTAATCTAAAGCTTTTCTGCTCACAAAATGTTTTGGAAGAGGAGTGAAGAAAAAATGGTTTTAATAAATGATAAAGCTGCTAAAGAAAAGAAAAAATTAAACTTGACTCTAATATTTCCTCTGTGGATAACTGAAAAAACAGTGCTATTGACAGAAAAAATAAGGAGAAATTTAGTAGGGGAGCTGGTTTGAAGAGAAGATTGTGTGTATAGCTTTAAAGCAGCGGTTCTCAACCTGTGGGTTGAGACCCACAGGAACTGTATTAAAGGGTTGCAGCGTTAGGAAGTTTGAGAACCACTGCTTTAAAGATTTTGAATTTAAAGTGAACATCTGAGTTAGGTATTTGGATGAAAATTCAAGCTAGAGGTTTAGATATGAAGATACAAAGATACAAATTTTGGAGTCATCAGAGAAAGGATGATTGAAGCCAGGATCACACACATTAATGATGTCTAAAAAATAAGAAAAATTTGAAAATACAGTTCTTGCTAAAAGAGCAATATTATGAAGAGATAAACAGGCAAAAATTTTGTGAAAATCCACCATTAGGGAAAGAAAAAAAGAGAGAAGGAAATTAAGCAAAGGCCCCAGAGGAGATGGAATTAGAGAGACAGAAAGGGAAAAGGATGAGGCCAAGGATAAGAAAGGATTGGAAATCAGGTGGGAAGAAGTAAAGGGGAGAGTAAAGGGGAAGTAAAAGAGAAAAAAAAGTAAAGAGAAGTAAAGGGGAAAGAACTGGAAAGAAATCTGGACTGTCCCAGAGGGCTGCAACTCCATGCATGCATCATCTCCACAGACCAACCAATTAATTCTTCCAGGTTTGGGGGGGTGAGTATTTCCATCTCTGCCAAAGGGGAACAGCATGGTGAGGTCAAGGCCATGCCCTTTGCGGGCTAAGATTCTGTTGTCTTGTCCCTCCATTTTTAGCTGCCTGAAACCTATCTGCCCAGGGCTGAGTGCAGTCCCGCCACCAGTAGATGCTTAATCACTGTTTGCTGTGGAAATAGAAGAATGAAGACATTTTAAGAAAAGTTCTCAGAGGCTCCTGGTCACACCCTGGGGAACAGCCTTTCTGGGCACACATTAGCATACTGTCAGACCCTGAACACCAGCCTCCTCTGACTCACTGCTCAGGAAATAAATAAATGTATCTTGCCACGCAGGAAGCAAATAATTTTTAATTTAAAACAACTACCAAGGGACTTCAGGGCAGCAAGATGAAGGCCCTTTCATTTAAACCTTAGTATCATCATATCTGTTATTCTCTTCAAGATATGTGGTACAGAAATACTCAGTGCACATGTATTTGCTAATGTTCCTGAAATGATTTGAAAATGAAAAGCCTTAAGAAATAGCACTTGTTATTTTCCACAAGAAATAGAGAAGATGTGATATTGGGAGCCTAGATTACACAAGAGAATTGTGTTTCTTACTTTTAAAAAAAAAAGAAAATCTGTTTACTGATGAGAAAAAAATAGCCATAATGGGGGAAAAAACCTGCTTTCTGCTTAACATATGATTCAGCTGACAGCACAAGGAATCAGATAATTCTACAAAACTGACAAGCTAGATGGTGACTAGCTGTAGCTGGAGAGTTCTTCTCTAAATACCTGCAACTATTCCTGTCTGATGTTTAACATTCAGAAACCATTAGATCCAACGTGTATACTTATGGTTTGATAATCAGCTGTCATTAACAGATGCTCATGTTTAGAGGAAATAAGGGAATATACAAATGGGAGAAATGGTGCCAACAGCCCAGGAACATTTACCTTGATCCTCTCCATGAAAAATAAAGAGGAACGAATCCCTGTCATTTCAATAGTTAAATCATATCTCTTATTCTGTCTTATCTTAGTTGGCAGAGCTTCAGACAGATTTCTCTTTTTCACATGAAATTTACAATGTCAACCTGGCTCATCTGTTAGGAAAAGTGGCATCAGATTTACCAGATCAGAGGTAATCATTTTATGATCCTGTCGCCAAAGTCAACCCACAGTAGAGTCTATGCAAACAAAATCATTTAGCAATGTCTTTCGGGTGGATAGAATTATTCGGTACCTCCAGTTGCACACCTAACTAGCTTCACTTAACTCTTTGTAGCTCAAATTCTTCCACTGTGAAATAATGCCTTCTACTCTAGCTATCTCATAATGGACCTAGAAAAAGTGATGCCAAGTAAAATGCTATACAGTGGATTATTATATGGAAAGCAATGCAATGATGGTGTTTTAATCCCAATGCAATGGGAAGTTTACATACAAGTACATCGGCTTTGGGGTTGAGTGGCTGGTGGTCTCCATTATAACAGCCCTTTTAGACCTTAGCAGTATTGATATCCACGTTCATGGCAACATTATCCATAATAGCCAAAAGTGGAAGGAACCCAAGTATCCACCAATGGCTATATGGGTAAACAAAGTGTGGTTTATCCATGCAATGGAATATCACACAGCCTTTGAAAGGAAGGAGACTATGACACATGCTACAACATGGATGAAACTTAAGGACCTTATGCTGTGAAATAAACCAGTCACAAAAGGACACAAAACTTACAGTCCCATGCAGGCGAGGCACTCAGAGTGGCTAACTTCACAGAGACACAAGGTGTAATTGTGGCTTCCAGGAAATGGCGGGTGTGAGGAGAATGAGAAGTCGTTATTTAACAGGTATAGAGTTGAAGCTCTGTAATAAAGCGTTCTGGAGATCGACTGGCCAGCAATGGGAATGTACTTAATGCCGCTAAACTATGCACTTAAAATGATTAGGATGATACATTTTATGTGGTGTGCATTTTGGCACAATTACAAATAAAATTTAAGAAAAGTAATGAAGCTATCACAAAACCCAAAAATGCAACAGTAGACTTCCAGGTCAAGATGCCAAACTGAGCCCTGGCACTTGTCTCTCTCTTCTCCTGAGACTCCATTAAAATAATATTGAAGAAATGTTTAGAGTACAGGAGCCCACATTACTGCAGTGAACAAACGGAGCCATCAGTGAACAGCGTCTAGATGATGTTCAAATGACAGGCAGGTACTGGCTGCCAGAACACAGCAGAGGGAGGCAGATCTCATGACATGAGCTGCGGGCAGAGCAGTCAGTCTGCCTGAGTCTCCAGAGACTCAGCTCCCCAGTAGGCAGCAGTGGGGTCAAGTCCAGCCACACTCACACAGCCCTTTCTCTGCAGGCTGATCAGTGGTCAGCCAGCCATTAGTAAGTAGTGGCAGAGGGGGAAATCCAGAGTTCTTCTCTAAATCCATTTAAGCATCTAGAGCAGACAAAGATATCTGATGAGGGTGCTCTGGGCCCAGAACAGAGCCCTCTTCATTCTAGTGCATAGGGCAAACCCATCAGGGATACCAGCCGTGCCCCGCACCCTACTGAATGCTGAGCCTTCAGGTCAACAGGCCCCAAACATGCCACAGGCTCCCAAGAAGGCATTGTTTCTGCTACTCACTTATCTTTAAATACACTGGCAGTTGAGGAGTGTCTAAATTATGAAAGATAACTAAAAAAACAACATCAGTTGGGAGGCTGAGGCAAGAGAATCGCCTAAGCCCAGGAGTTGGAGGTTGCTGTGAGCTATATGACACCCCATGGCACTCTACCGAGGATGATAAAATAAAATTCTGTCTCTACAGAAAAAAAAAAAAAAAAAATCAGCAAAAATGACTGCAAGAAAAAGAGATAACTGAGGAAATAGAAAAGGAATTTTTAAAACTCTAATATCCTCCAAGAGATCTGAGATTATATTACACCATTAAAACAAGAATAAGAAGCTATAGCAAGGAACAGAGAACAAGAATTGGAAAAATATATAGTCACAATGGATCTGAAATAAATTAAAAAATGAAATAAAGATAGAATAAAAATATAAAGAATGAAAGATGTTAAGGAGGCTCAGCACCTATAGCTCAAGCAGCTAAGGCACCAATCACATACACCAGAACTGGAGGGTTCCAATCCAGTCCGGGCCTGCAAAACAACAGTGACAACTATAACCAAAAAATTGCCAGGCATTGTGGGGAGTGCCTGTAGTCCCAGCTACTTGGGAGGCTGAGTCAAGAGAATCGCTTAAGCCCAGGAGTTGGAGGTTGCTATGAGCTGTGATGCCACGCACTCTACTCAGGGCAACAACTTGAAGCTCTGTCTAAAAAAGAAAAAAAGAAAAAGATGTTAAAGAAATCTTATAAAACAAAGAGGGAGGAAAGGAAATTCAGGAGAAAAGTTAATAAATGTAAAAGATTGGGATCCAAGAGGTGCAGAATTCATTTAAAGATATTCCAGAAAGAGAGAACACAAGAAAATAAAAAGGAGAAAGCTATCAAAGAAATAACGGAGGAAATTATCTCTAAAGCAAAGAGGAGAAGTAGGATTCCAATTAAAAGCATACTGGTGAAAAAGGCCACACCTAGACAGATTAGGCAGACATTTTCCATGGTCTACCCCAAAGCAACTTCCTTCCTTCCCTCTAACATTCTTCAAATTTTGCTCTCGGGTAGCAGGTGCAGACTCAGTAATGGTAGACTCTTTTCAGCCCCTGGGAAAGAGCTCTAATTGGTCATAATTAATTGCAGTAAATTCCATTCTCTTCTCCCAGTGAGTGTTGAGGCGTCACCATGGGCACAAGTTCTGGCTCATGAAGTGTTGAGGGGAGCTGAGCTGTCCTTTCACAATGAGCTCAGAGCCTCATACAGAGAAGTGATTTGCTGTGCACTAGTGAGGGGTACCAAGGAGCTGTCTTTCCACCCTGCAGCAACAAGCACACAGATGATAGGATTCCTCTCCTTCCGCACCCTTCATCACTCAGGACAGAGAGGAAGGGCTGGGCCTTGGCTGGTCCCTCTGACTCAGTATACCTAATCCGGGACTACCTGCTTCCCAAGCATACAGTTTAAGCCATTGTTCATTGACTATTTTTCGTTTTGCTTTTTACTGGTCTAACATAATTTGATATAGCAGAAAGAATTAATAAAAGATCCTAATAAGCTTCCAGAGAGAAAGAAAATTACCTAGAAAGGAACCGGATTTTCATCAGACTTGACTCAGCCAAATGAATACTAGAAGTCAATAGGGTAGGCCCTTCACAATTCTGCTGGTTTACAATCGCAAACCACGGGCTTTGACCAAGGTCCTCACTGAAAATAAATTACTCAAAAGGGATATATGGATGGAGTTTAAGGAAGCTAATTCATTTTCACAAATACAAGGTGGAGAGGATTTACTTCTAATACAGTCTTTTGAGAAAGATAATCAAAGATGTACTTTTAGCAAAAAAATTTAAAATTTAAAAGTGCTCAGACTAAAGAAGAAAAAGGAAAGGGATCTAAGCAGTAGAGGAAGTAATCAAAAAAAATTCCAGAATGATGTTAGCTAGCAGGACCAGAGCACCGTCAGTCCAGGTTACCCCATGAATCAGTGCTCTTCAATGAGAATGTTTCCGAAGGGGGATTGAAATGAATTTCAAGCAATAAATTAGAAATGAGATGTGAGAACTATGGTAAAGAAGGGCTGTATTTCTTCTCCAGACAAGAAAAAATGAAGGCAATGAGAAATTCCAAGAAAACAAACAAGGAAAGCAATATAGGAAAGCACCATTCAAACATGAAGCAAAGTAAATACCCTCCTCAGAATGTCTCAGGGACGGTGACATTAGAAGCTTGGGAACATAATTACTGCTCACCATTTCACCAGGCATTGGATAACAGATACATGGTCATGGTCATGTTGATCTTGACATTAAGAAAACAATGTAAAGAAGCTGAACAATAAAACAGGAGGGTGTACTAAGTCAGATTGCACGGAAGTGACTTGGATCTCAAGCTTTGGATGCAGGAGGATTACTGAGGATAGCTCCCTTGGGAACAACAGCTGTGAGAATGTGAGGGAAACAGATCAGGGCAGAGGAAGAAGAAGCAATTACAGCTGAGGCCTCAGCAGGGCCCATGGAATGCTCTAGAGCTGGGACAGCCCTTCAGAGTTGTCCCAGGTAAGACTTGGGGACAGGGCTTTGCACTCCCATAATGAGCACTTGGATATGGGCTGCCTCTCAGAGGGAGCAGAACCTTGGACAAGACAATGCCCTTTAGCCGAGGCCAGTCCTGGTAGGGACACAGCTAAGAGCCATCAGCAGCCAACTCACCCTACAGGCAGTGGGGTGAGCACCCTTTGCCTGAAGAGGGATCAGGGCAACAGGACATGGTGTCCACTGAAGTCCATCCACTCACTCCTTTCACTGCTTAGAATCATATCTAACATGTCACAGCCATGGTGACCTCTTTTGTTGGATGAATGAATGCACAGATTTGATAATAGGGTTGAGGCATAGGGTTAAGGCTGGCAGCATTTCTCATGACCTGGCTGTAAAATGTTCTTGCAGGTCCATGCAGATGGAAAGGTTGGAAAACAGAAACTCTTCTTAGTTTTCTTGGTATCATGATGATCTCAGAGATCTGAGGAGGGGTAGGGTTCTCAATTCTAAAATCGAAATTCCTGCTAGCCCGGTGGAAAGGGACATTAGAGTTAGATTTAAGGAGCAAAAAGAAAGTAAATTGCAAGTGCCATCTCTGTTTCTCACCTCACTTGACACAGGGACTGTGTCAGCAGCGGATGGCATTCCCACTTGGTTTCTACAAAAGTTAAAGACCAGAACGTCAAATCACTTTCTGGGGGCCCCAGTGAGTGAGTGGCGGGGCTAGGCTTGGAGCTGGCATCTGAGCCCAGAGGCCACTGCTGCTCACCAATGCTCTGCTAAGTTCCATTCTGGACTCCAACTCCACTGATATTATTAAACAGGCTTCTGGGGGTGTATTCCATGAAAATAAGTTTGAAATACTAGTTTTTGAAAGTCTTTTGGCTCCCATGGGACAGGTAGCCAGTATGAAAGCTGTTGAAGTGGCTCTGCTAGGTCCTGACATCTGGCTGTGAGACCCGCAGCTTCTGACCCAGGTCTACTGGAGAAGGAAAGTTAAGGCAGCAGAGAACCTGGAGCACAATAATTTCCCAAACATCTTCAAAAAGCAGGAAAAGCTAAGAAATCCCCTCTAAGGGTATGGGGTGGAACAAGATGGCAGCCGAATAACAGCTTCCCTGCAACTGGGCATGGTGAGTCTGGGGAGATGACTTCCAGGCATCTCTGGTTGGTGGGATCTGCCTACCATCCCTTTGAGGATACAAGGAGATAGCAAGAGACTTCTGGACCCCAAGAGGAGGACAAACACAATGGAAAACTG
>CAUYPK010014090.1:0-17592 GCA_963574355.1 Loris lydekkerianus
TGGGTCGATGGGCACTTGGGCGTCTTCCATGACTTAGCAATTATGAATTGGCCTGCAATAAACATTCTGGTACAGATGTCTTTGTTATATTGTGACTTTTGGTCTTCTGGGTATAAACCTAGAAGAGGGATTATAGGATCGAAAGGCAGGTCTATTTTTAGGTCTCTAAGTATTCTCCAAACATCCTTCTAGAAGGGACGTATTAGTGGGCATTCCCACCAGCAGTGTAGAAGTGTGCCCTTTCCTCCACATCCACACCAACATTTCTGGTTTAACTGTGTCACATCCCAGTGTTGATGTGTGGTGCTTCCATTCTTCTTCGTTTGTAAAATTTACAAATAAAAAACTTATAGAAATTTGACAAATATTTTGTTTTATTTTAAATTAATATGACTGGTACATATAGTTAGGTTACATTGTTCTCACTTCCAAAGTAAAGTCCCAAGTCATGAAATTTTTAAATATATGCAGAAGTAGAGACAGTTGTATAATAGCAGAGTGCTTCAATAACAAGTGGCTCACGCCTGTGATCCCAGCACTGGGGGAGGCCAAGGTGGGCAGATTTCCTGAGTTCATGAGTTTGAGACCAGCCTGAGCAAGACCAAGTCTTGTCTTTAAAAACTAGCCCAGCATTGTGGCAGGTGCCTATATTCTCAGCTACTCAGGAGGCTGAGGCAAGAGAATTACTTGAGCCCAAGGGTTTGAGGTTGCTGTGAGCTGTGACATCACTGCACTCTATTGGGGACAACAAAGTGAGACTGTCTCAAAAAACAACAACAACAAAAAAAAAACCGGTTGTCAGTCCTGTTTTCATAAAATCAGGAAATTTTCTAAGGCCTCAGCTATTGAAACGTAGAAGAATGGAGGTGCTAGAAAGTGATATTTATTGTCTTCAGAGCGCCGTTGGCTCCCCTTCCTGTGTGTGCATTGTGACTCTGTTTGCAAAACCTCAGACTGGTCTGATATCGGGAAACTATTCTAAATTTAAATTATGACCACCACAGGCATGTGATTCTCCAGCACTGTTTTCAATAAATTGTTAGCATTGTACAGTTTCAACAGGGATGCCTCACAGTCAAAGAAATGTGAGGGTCAAGTCTAAAGGAACCTCATGTATTATCTGTTTCCATCCACCTCCTTTTAATAAGCAGAAAATTGGAGTGTCAAGAGCTGAATGCCTTGTTCAGGATCCCCCTGTTAGCCCATGACAGAGCTGAGGAGCTGGTCTTCTGGTCCGGGCCCTCTCGTTACACCACCCCACTTCCCGGCTATTTGTCTCATACGCAGTTTAAGGTAGGCCCCAGTTAAGGCAGACTTGTGAAGGGGAAGAGCTGCCCCCTATAGCCCCAGCCTCTCCTGTGGTCATCTTTTCTTGTTTCCTGATGCCCTCGCTTCTGGAGACTCTGCTTGTCTTCTCTTCAGTGCCTCCCTGTTTCCCACTAGCTTTTTGGTATCAGAAAGGAAATTATCCTTCCGTTATTTAACCTTGTCGTTTGTTTTTCAGAAGTCCTGGGAATATTTTATTCACATCCTTGGTATGATTTTGATGAGAGTGGTGAAACATTAAACTGTAAACACCTTTCCTGGCATCTTAAGTCCTTTGCACCTTGCTTGGTTTTAAGTGCATAATAGATCCCAATATCTGAGTAAGAAATGGTGGAGAGATAAGATGGAGGGAGGGAGGGAAGGAGGGAGGGAGGAGAGAGGTGAAAATAGAGAAATATTTTAAAATTCCATATTTCAGTACTTCTAGTTTACAGGAGTCACTGGGCTCCATTCCACCTATAACCTGAGATGGAAGTAAGAAGTCAATCGGAGTACCGAGCCCAGGCACCTGCCACCCCTGCCAACTCCTGTGTCCTTGAGTTCCCAGGTGCTTGTTCCACCAAGCCCGGGAAATTGTGCCTCAAGTCCTACTTGTGCCCATTTTCCCCATTTCTCACATGAAGGGACAGCTGGCACTGGTTTATGGCATGCTTCTGAGGACCTAGCCTGTGTTACCTTCTTTTATACTCGTGACAACCCCATGAGGTTGTCATCCTCATCTTACCATATCCAGAAGCTAAAGCTAAGAAAGATTATGTACTTTCCCCAAAGCTCACAGCTTGTAAATGTCAGAGCAGGACTCAGATTTAGGTTTTCCTGGCTCTAAACCCATGATTTTAGAGCCCAGGATAGCATTGAGTCAGGTCCCAGAGGCAGACTGTTGGTGGAGATCCAAAGGCCTCCACGTATCCACGTTCCCATGGATGAGTAGCTTTATTTCATTGATTGCAAAATGCACATTTTTGCACATTACCACCTCTTAAAATCAGGACATGATGTGCAATCAAAATGGCTGTGAATTATGACAACAGTGACCTAGTTGGGTAAAAAACTTCCATTGACCTTTTCTGGTGATTTCAAGAAAGTCCTGGCATCAAAGGATCTTAAGTTCAATGAAATATAGGTAATTAATCCTTCTGAGCCTCCATGCCTTCATTTGTGGAATGGGAATAATGGTGGCACCTTCTGATATAATTCCTGGAAGAATTAAAGGAGATTAAGTCTGTGTGGTGCTCAGCACAGTGGTTGCTACAAGGTGGCACTCAAGGATCGGGGCCTTTATGCTGTTGTTGTTGTTGCTATTGTTACTACACCCCACTCTGCCTTCAGAAGTTCCCCTAGGAGATTCCTCAGCCCCTGTATTCTAGTAAAGAGAGAATGCGTGGGGGGCATTGTGCTGCGGTTGCTTACAAGCCCACTGAGTGTGCACTTCCCCTCCCCCTACTCCCCCAACATAAACCCGTAAGATGGAGCCAAGAGATCTGTGCACACTGGCCCCACCCACATTTCCCAGCGCCAGTTCCTCCCCCTCTGGACCATCTGCCCCTGTTCCTGCTCCCTTCCTTCTTGACTGAGAAAACAAAATACAGACTGAAGAAAACAAGCTCAGTAAATGCAACCCCAAGGTGAGGTGGGGCTGCAGAAGCTCCTGTTGTCTCCTTGGCCTGGTTTGTTGTTTGAAAGAATCCCACCAGTGCTGTGGCATGCTCTGTGTTAAGACGGTGCCCACCAAAGATCATCTCTCTGAAGTGACAAAGGATCCTTTCTACAAAGTAGGGAGAGGGCAAATACTGGCTCCTTTAAAAGAGGCAAAAGTCACTGAATGATGGCCAGGCGTCTTAGTGTGCTGTGGCTTTCAGATAGTCACTTGGGCAGCCTTGGGGCATGATGCTCTTGGTATCGAAAATGGGAAACACTGGATGGTGGAAAAATACACTAGATTCCAAGAAAGGTGAGGAGTTCAGAAGGCACCATTCATGTGCTCGTTCAAATCATTTCTATCATGTGTATTGAACTCATAAAATAGTAAGGCATCAGGATTTGGCCTTGCAGAAACAAACACGGTGTCAACTGAGATATGGAATGAAAGATCAAAAACAAATGTGGCCAATCTGTGAAACGGAGTGAAAAAATTACCATTCTGCTTACTTGAATTCTCCATAGATTTTCTTTCTCTTTCTCCTTTGATCCATGTAGTAACCAGATGCAGCTGGTAGGTAAGTGAGGGTCCCTATTTTACAGATGAATAAGAAACAAGTCCTGGGGTCCTCCCCACATGTGCTGCAGAGCTGCACGCAGTAAAAGCTCCCACCCCCCCACCCCCGCATACAGACTTGTAGCAGTTTTAAATGTCTCTCTAGTCAGCATGGTTAGCATTTCACCCCCACCTCTTTGTTTCAAAGGTGAGCAAGTGGTTAGGATTTCAACAAGGGAAGCAGGTTGTTCTCAGAGGGTGGGAAGGCAGGAACTCTGGAACATCTGCTAAGTACCTTCTGTGGTCCACCTACAGAAATTTATAGGCTAACCTGTGTGTGCCAGGCACTGGGAGGGCAGGGAACAGTGAAGGGTGGGCAAAGAGCTGAACTCACCTTGGCCCCTGCCTTCAAGGAGCTTCCTGTTTAGAAAAGGGATGCAGCGTGTAGACCACTAGCTGTACCAGGAAGACAAATGGTGAAAGTGTAGCACAGTACTGCAAGGAGCGTGCTGAGGAGAGAAAAGAGAAAAGGAGGATCCGATGCTCCCTCAGGGGTCACTACAGGTGTCCCAGAGGCCGGGTGGTTCAGGAGGTACGGGGGAGGTGGGGAGTGGTTAGTGCAGATGGGGGGCTTCGGCAGGGGGACTCATGGAAGCCCAGGGGGTGGAGGGGCCCAGATACCTCAGAAGGGCCACGGGCTGCCTTCCGTAGGCAGTGGGAATGGGTGACATGGAAAGCAGACTGGCCTGGGAAGAGTGAATTGAGAACTGGTGTAGCCGGCTAGCCAGAGAGGAGGCCTGAACTGGGGCAGGATGGAAGGAAGAAGACAGACACTTAGAGAGGGTGGGCGACACCCTCCGGAATGGTGTGGGGTTCCGGCCTGTGTGTCCTGGGCAAGAAAGTCCCAGGAGAGCAGCCACCAAGTCAAGGCCAGCCCTGTCAGGAGCAGTTTGCTCCAGGTGATGGTCAGAGGTTTCAATAAAACAATTAAAAACAATTTGGAGGACAATTTGTGTCTCTGATAACAGTTCTGACCTGCTTCAGCTCAGTGGAAGCCCAGAGGCTCTGAGGTAATTAGGAGAACAGTTTGGGTCACTACCTCCTGTCACATGGACACTAGGAAGCTGTCAAGCATCCTCTGGGGGCAGGGGACCTGGCTGTGCTTCCTTTTGAGCACCAGTTATACCTGAGCTGGTCTTGGCTTTGAGGCCTGGCAGTGGACCACATTTCCCCAGTCTCTTCTTCAGTGGGTTTTTCAAGTGATCTGTTGTGGGAAGTTTCTTTTCAAGGGTAGGCTTGGCTACAGAACTCTTCCTGGAGCCACGAGACGCATGGATAGTGGGGCTGGGTGGGCAGGGCACTGTGGAGTCCATGAGTTGACTGCCTGCTTCCCCAAAGACGGCAGCGGCTTCTCCATTTGGCTTCCCTGGGGAGTCTGACTTGGAAAGTAAACGATTTTGTCTGTCCTTTGAGTTTCCTGGTCCAACCCTCCTGAGTAAGAAACACCCAGGCCCAGGAGTCAGGTGCTCAGAGGGGCTGACTTCAGCGTTCTAGAAGGGCTGTCTCCCCTGGCCCTGTTCTCTGGCTGCTGTGGGGTGAAGAGGCTCCAGGTCGCAGGGTGAGAGCAGTTATCTCCCACTGAGCTATTTGCTGATACTGTGTTTAAAAAACTGTTGTGGAGCCATCAGCCCTCCGACAGGAGTATTTTTACCTGTCTGCCTCCTAGCCGCACTATTTTTTTCTCCTTTGAAGAAGATTCACAGTTCACTCGCTCAGTCCTGCCTCTCTCACATGATCTATTCTGAGCTGGAAGCAGCATCGGTTGCTAAGTGATGAGCTGGCACCTAGGGCGTGCTCCACACTCGAGCCCCTCTGCAATGTGCTTTCAGTAATTGAGGCCTTCCTTTCAGAGTGCCAGGCAACTTCATCATCTGACACGCTGCCCAAGAAAACAACCCTACTACCCACCCCAGCTACTACCAGGGGATGATTAGAGTATGGCTGGGCTGGCTGTTAACACATCCCCAACAGTAGCCCAGCAGGCCCTTGGGCAACAAAGAGTGGCAGGAGAGACAGTCTGCAGAACCTGCAGGCCCTGGTGCCTGGAATAGGATGAACCAGGAGGGAGGGACTCTTGCTGGGTGTATGCTGAGCCAAAAGCACCAGTTGGCACAGTTGGTCAGGAATTGAGAACCAGTGGCTTCACCTGATGCAAAGGCAGGGACAGAGAGGAATCACTCCTCACTGAGCCCTTTGATCCCACTGTTTGTCCCAGGCAACGCTTTGGGATCATTGGCTGGGAACACTTCGGCTCTCTAGGCCCTGTGCTGAAAGCTGTCCTTTCACCAGTATCTGGACTCCAGGCTTCAGGGAATTGGGGGTGAGAGAGGAAGGGTTGTTCCAAGTCGCTGCTTCTACCTTCCCTTTAAAAAACTCTTCAGCCTGGAGAATACATCAAAGACAGAGGAGGGAGACCTGAGAGCTGATAGCTGAGTGGCCTGAGCCATGCTTTGTACCACCCTGGACCTCAGGGCCCCATCTGTAACCTGGAGCTGCCAACTCAATTCCCTGGCCCCGGGGTCATTTGAATGAGCATATGAGAAAGGCAAATCTGTGAGCACCTCGTGGGTGTGGGCTCAGTTCTAAGACCAGTACAGCCCATCGTCCTCACAACACTGTCTCCTCACAATGCTGTGAGGTGGGCTCTGTGGGCATCTTCCTTGGACAGACAAGGAGACTCACACTCAGTGACATTAGGAAACTTGCCCAAGCCAGCCAATTAACACATAGTGAACCCGGGCCATCCTTAGCAGTATCATCTCCCCATACTGTAGAGTATGTAAAAAATGCTTTTGAATGGTTTCAAACTATTACTAGTATGAGCTATATTTTTAGTAATAACAATGTTAAATGTTTAATACAAGACCTTTTGTTGACCTTTTGAACTCAAGCTTGGAGTTTCAGGCTCTTTTTTGGCTGCCTTTGACACTGGGATGTCAAAGGTTTTAAGGTGCTACCTTAAGGCTACCCAGCAGCCTGAAGAGGTTGCCAATTCTCACTCAATTCTTTCTCTGCTTCCCACCTCCACTCCTGCTGTGAACTCACTTTGGCCCTTCCTGAGAAGAAACAGGGGATTTGTGGGACCAAATCTAAATATGGACACTTGTGTAATTTAAAATGCATAAAGGCAAATATCACGAGGCTTCCAGGCAGCAGCTACTGCTATTCGGATCCTTCCCTTGTGCCAAGCTCTGTGCCAACCAGTCCATATGTAGCCACTCATCAGATTCTCAGAGCTGCCCTCCCTGGAGATGGGGAGTGTCATTAAACAGAACCCTTTCCCCCATGAAGAGACTAACGGGTACATAATTAAAGTGCCTTGTCCTAGAGCATACGGCCAGTGTGTGTCCTCGGTGGCTGCCCCTCACTCAGAGCCCTCCCTCCTCTCCCGAGCCTTTGGCTACTTGGCTGTTCCTGAAATTCCCAGTGCTCCTTCCTTTTGGGGAGCTTTGTGTCCTCTCTGCTGATGACCCTCCCTCAAATGACATCCAGAGACACCTTTCCCAACTGCCTTCTGCCCACCCACCCAGCATAAAAGAGGCACGTGCCAGCTTGCTTTGTCCCTCCACTGGCCATTACATGGCACTTTTGTTTCTTTAGTATTGGGCCCCTCCATACAATGTGTGAGCTCCATGGGAGGAGGCCCCTTGCCTGTTTGGCTTCCTACTGTAGTCCTCGCACCTAGAACAGACCCTGGGATGTGTGAAGCACTCAGGAAATGTATATCAGCGAGTGAATGAGTGAATAAACCCAGGTCTGTCTGACTTCAAGGCTCATTCCCTGCCCCCCCCCCCCCAACCATGCCCAGCTGACTTTTCTCTGTGTCCCCCAGTCTTCCCAGATGAGACTCTGGTCAGGATGTCAGGAGAGCCTGAGCACCTCTGAGCACTTTAGTTCCTCTCTCTGGGCCTCAATTTCCTTGACTATAAAATGGGAATGCTGAGTAGGGCAATTGCTAGGATCCTTTATGCTTTAATTTCTGAGAGTTTGACCTTGTTGTCACCTGAGCGTATGCATTGGGCACAGCTTCCAGTCGTGATTGCAGTTCAGCTCAGTGCCTCAGCTTGCAGGTTTGTACTAGCACTCTGCAAACCCAATGGCACAGCAGGTCTCCTCACAATGTCTCAAGTCCCCAGGTCTCCACCCTATAATGCAGGAGGCTCAGATGCATCAGAGACATCTTGGGAAGGAAGAGGAAGCTCATATTGAGCTGATGCCCTGTGGTTGCCGTGATGCTGCTGTGGTCATCCTTCTCCGGCTTTACCAGAATGTGCTAACTTTGTCCTTGGGTCCTCCTAGTTTAAAATGATGCTGTTTTTCCTCCCAGCCCTTGGTGGGAGCTGCCACTCACTAGGCTATTTATGGAGAGGTCTGAGCTCTAGTTGGTCAGCATCAAAATCAATTCTGCAGACTTGCAGGAGTCCCCCTTGGTTTTCTCCAGTTGTGACTTGATGACCAGTAAATCATACCTAATGCATTGCAGATTGTTCTGATTAAATTCCACTGCAGGCTGAGTAGCTGGAGGGAGGCTCTGAGCCAAGGCACCCTAGTGATTGCAATTCCCAGAGGGACCCCGCCCTTCCCCCCAGCTCTAATCTTCCATAAAAGCTCTTGATATAAGCTGTAGGGGAGGAGGAAATGCCTAAACAAGCTTTACTTTACTTGAACCCATTGGGAACTGGGACCTGCTGGGTGGGGGAAGGGGACTCATCTGTCAGCTCAGGCAAGGACACAGGCCCCGCATTGCATAACGCCCTGGGGGCCCCCTTTTACTTGCATAGTGTGGGTAACATAGCAGCCTCAGGGGAGATTGAAGGTTGAAAATTCCACAGACACACAAGGACCACCTTTGGGCACGCTCCAGGACACAGTGAGATGGTTGGCTGGCCCACTGTGAAGTGAGTCCTGACAGCTTCTTATAGGGAATTCTGTAGGCTCTTGTAGGCAGACTAGCTTTATTCCAGTTATTCGGAAGCCCCAGGCTCTGACTGTTTCTGGAGTGGGAGGGGAAAATCGTTAAAGACTCACTATCTCCCTTGAATGAGGAGGGAACAGAGGTGTCACCCATGAATGTGATCCGAGGCCTGGTCTAGGGAGGGCTAGCTAACTCCACAAACCTGTGTGGACAGTTGTCCCCATCTGCTAGGCTTCCCAGCTTCATTCCCTTTGAAGGTTGGGCCTTTGCTGGAGTCAGCCGGAGTGTCTGGGTCAAGGACAGCAGGAAGCCTGTGTGCCATTCAGGTGGAACATGCATAGGAGGAGGACAGACTTCCAGAGACAGCCATTCCCTTAATAAAGGAATAACAGAGTTGGGTAACTTAACATCCCTAGAAAGATGCAGGGCAACTGTGAGCTGGGGTGTGCATGTTTAATTTTAAATCCTTCAACCTCTCCTTAATGAGGGAGTGCTTTGAAATGTAACTGAAAGTTGGGATTCTTCAAAGGATGCATTTTCTTGGTGCTTTATTTCTTTAAGAGAAAGCATGAAAGACAAATGAGGGCTGGCAGTGCGGAGGAGGGTTTCGCCTCCCCGCCTGTGTTGTGCAGACATTATCTGCTGTAAAACTGTCCCTGAAGGATGGAGAATCAGCTCTTGGCTGCAGTGGCCCTCAGATAATGTCAATGCTGAAGGATGACCGAGGATTTGATGGCACTGAGCAAACGCCTCGCAGGCTCTGGTTCCAGAATCCTTAGCTGAGCCTGGTTAGTCGCTCCTGCCAGGGGATTAAGGGGCCACAGGCACTGGCATCCAGTGGCCCGCAGTTAGGGCTCTAGAGGCTATTTTTTTTCTTTCAAACATCAACGTCCCTTTGAATTGCTTGGGGATCCTGTAAAAATGCAGAGAATGATTCAGTAGGTCTAGCATGGGCCTGAGAGTCTACATTTCTACTGGTATAAGAACCGACTGCATTTTGAATAAAAAGACCCTCAAGGAGGTAGACACTGGTCTCCCTGGCTCCCACCGAGGGACTTTGGCTAAATAATACACATGATGGCTAGGTCTTGGTCATAACCTTGACTACCATGGAAGAAGTAGGCTGTGGGTAACTCCCAAGGGTCTTGAACACTCCAGGCTCTGTAATATAAAAGGGAGAAATGTCATCATGGAATCAAGGACAACACTGTGTTTGGTGTATGATTTTGCCTATTTTGTCTTATTTGGTTTATCTTTCTGAGGACGCTCAGGAAAGGCCTGTGGGAAACTGAGTCTACGCTCCTCCACCATCACCCCCTGATGGGGAGAGAAGGCACACTCAGTATTTAAGGCTCCTGACCAGTGTTAAAGTGTGTGATGGGAAGTTGATTTGGGTGTGTCCACCTGTTGTGTTCAGCTAATCCTCCCCTATTCCCCTGGATTTGCAGGTCCCTGGATGAGAAGGAGCTGACAGCAGCTGAATCGCACCTTCTCTGCGTGCTGGGGAGCGGGGCCTCACAACCCAAGTGGCAGGCATGCCTAAGAACAGCAAAGTGACCCAGCGTGAGCACAGCGGTGAGCATGTCACTGAGTCAGTGGCCGACCTGCTGGCCCTTGAGGAGCCCGTGGACTATAAGCAGAGTGTGCTGAATGTGGCCGGGGAGGCAGGTAGCAAGCAGAAGGCCGTGGAGGAGGAACTGGAGGCAGAGGACCGGCCAGCCTGGAACAGCAAGCTGCAGTACATCTTGGCCCAGATCGGCTTCTCCGTGGGCCTCGGCAACATCTGGAGGTTCCCCTACCTGTGCCAGAAAAATGGAGGAGGTGAGAGGTGGCCCCACTCACACAGGGTGCCCTGCAAGTGGGCTGCACTGAGGCATGGAAAAGAATACCCCTGTGCTGAGGCAGAACAGAGTCCTCGTGGGTGAGCTCAGGGTTCCAGAGTGAGACTCCCCAGCACTAACTGCAGTAGTGCTAATCGCTATCGAGCATGCTGGTGAGGAGGTGGGCTCTGGCCCCAGGCTGCCTGGGTTCTGACCCAGCCCTTCCCAGGACCTGCTCAAGTTGCTTGACTTCTAAGTGCCACTTCTGCGAAATGGCAATCATGTAGCTCCTGCCTCACAGGGTAATTGGGTGGGTTATATGAATCTTCCATGTAGCACACGTAACACATGCCCAACACATTATTACTACACACTTGACAGGTCCTAGGCACTGTTCTAAGGGCTTAATGAACATTAGGCTTCAGTGCCTGAAACTACTGATATTTGAGCATCTTGGAACAACCAGAGTACCCCTTTCATACAGTTGAGCCACTGAATCCTCCCAAAAACCTTGTTGAGGAAGGAGTTATTATCATCCTTATTATAGAGACTGCAAAACTGAGGTACGGACTAGTTAGGTAACTTGTTAGACCTGATGATAAAGTCAGGGTTCAAATCTGGACAGCCTTGCCCCAGAGCCTGGGCACTTAACCACCGCTCCTCCTGCCTCAGGTAGTAGGCCCTTGAGCTGCCCCCTGTGTCTGAATCCCTCTTTAATCCCTGGTATTAAACCACCACTTCCAGAGCCAGGCTGGGGAGAAACCCCCTGACATTGTCTCTCTAGCACCTCTGAGGTAAGGTGGAATTTTCCAAAGGCAGCTTGCTCTGAAACCAGGGAACAACTTACTGAAAATAAACAAAACCTCAATAGGCTGGAAACATTGATGTTTCCAAGCCCAGACCTTTGGTCCTGAGAAAGTCACCCAGCAAAGCCAGCAGAGAGCTTTTGGTGCACCTGAGTCCCTGTGCCAGGGGACTGCATGTTCTAGCCTGCAGGATTTTCAACTTTGCTCCCCCCCCCCCCCACCTTGGGACTCTGACATGTTGCCTCTTCCAAGATGCAGCCCCCTTCAGGGACATTCCTCTTCTCTCCAGGACATATCTTTCCCTGGTTGAAAAGGCCACACCAGGTGTGTGTGTGGGGGGTGGGAGACAGTTTCCCCTTTCCAGTTTCTATGGAAGAGCAGGGTATGGGAATGCCCAGCTGAGTCTATGTGTTTGAGTTAAGCCAGAGGCTTCTGTCCACCATAATACAGTAAATTCACAACATGGTCTCCTTGCTTGAAAGATCTTTTTTTCCCCCAATAAGTAAGTGTCAATCAGAGCTTTGGTCTGCATGGCATGGTCACTGAGTTGACATAAGACCAGCCCAAAGCAAAGATATAAATATAAGTGTGTGGTTTCCTCAAGCCCTGTGAGATGTTAAGAAGAGCTCCAAGGCACCCAAAGCAACTTCAGAGGACATGAGCCACTTGGGGACTTCACTGGAAACCTCTACCCTTGTCCTTTCTGGCTTAGATGATCAATTCTGCCTGGACGCATGGTGCTGAATCACAGAGTCCCTTTCTCTGTCACACACACACCCCCACTCACACCCAAACCCAGGGCAGTGTACTTATTACAGCCTGCCCATTCACAGACATTCACCAGACATAAAGGACCTCCCACAGAAGGAAAGTGTTGTCGACTCTCAGGATTCTGAAATCACCATTTCACATTCCCGCCTTCATCCTTCCATCCTCTGATTCCTGTAATTCCTTTAACTTTAACTGTCCTGAAGTCACCTTAAATTTTTTTTTTTTTTTTTTTCTTGAGACAGAGTCTCACTGTGTCGGCCACAGTAGAGTACTGTAGTGTCACAGCTCACAGCAACCTCAAACTCTTGGGCTTTAGTGATTCTCTTACCTCAGCCTCCCAAGTAGCTGGGACTACAAGCACCCAGCTATTTTTTGTTGCAGTTGTCATTGTTATTTAGCTGGCCCAGGCCAGGTTCAAACCCGACAGCCTCCGTATAGTGGCTGGCACCATAACCACTGTGGTATGGGTGCCAAGCCCACCTTAAATATTTTTTAGAAAGAGAAGAAATATCACAGGGAGGAGTCAGTTATTTGGTCTCCAAGAATTGGTCCTCTGTGCTTTTGAACCATGGCTGATGCAATCAAGCTGCTTAATTATGAATGGAAACTCTGGCACTGTCCTTAGCTCCACTAGATGCTGATGGTTTCTTTATTCTATATTCTCTTAGTTTTCTTTTTTTCACCTGTTTATGAGAAAGAGGCAAATGTTTATCAAGCACTTACACAGGTAAGTAACTCATTTAATCTTCACCACAGCAGGGTGATAAAGGTTTGAAGCTTATGAAAGGGCCATTCTTGTAAGTCAACAATGATAAATATCAGAAATTTCATACCTAATATTTTCATTCTCTTTACACAGATCCTAAAATGACAGCACAAAGGGACCAAGCCGTTTGCCCAAAGTCACACAGTTAGTAAGTGGCAGAGCCAGAATTCGAGGCAAGGTCTGACTCCAGAATTTGGAGCTCAGATCCTATTCAATCTATATCTCAAGAGGCTGAGGCCCCTGTGGTCTTTTAAACCTCAGGTGTTGCCAGAATTGAGGCTCAGAGTGTCAACTGAGGCATAAACTCTCAGACACCCAGGGGACCTCAGAGATCCCAGACTTCACTCCCCTGTGCCTGTGTTCTGCTAAATTTTCTGACGCCCCGCACTGTGCTTCCAGCTGTTCAGAGGAATGATCTGAGGCTCCAGAAAGCCACTGAAACATCAAAAAAATCTACTTGTGTCCCCAGGTTATATTTTTTCAGGTATAAGAGGGTGTATGTTGTATGTTCTAATGATTTCAACAAAGATTGGTATGCAAGTGTCTCTGATTAACCACAAATCCCGCCTACCTTGACCACAGCCCCTGTGGTAGAGCTAAGTCAGGTCAGGGCCCTGCCGCCTGATTGAGGTGGACAGGGACGGAGTGGCAGGGGGCTGGTACCCAGTCTTTGCCTCCAATCACTCTTTGACAGCACTCACCTGGAGGCTGTTGCTGGTTCTGGGGGGAGAAGAGAAAAGAATCCATAGATGATGCCAACAATTGAAACCCATCTCCTGGTACATCTTGCCCCACCAAAGGATTCTGGGGCAAAATACAAAGCCAGCAAGAGTATAAATCCCTCTACCTTGCTACAGTAGATCACTTCTCTCTTATTCCATTTTCCTGCACCTGAGTGCAAGAGACTGAGTTAAAGACAGATCCATGGGCCTAAGTGTGGTGTCCTTCAGGCCCTTCCTCCTTTGAGTACCATGATGTGACTGTTTGCTGTTGACAGTTGAATGTATGTGTGCAGGTGTATGTCTGATGAATGAGGTGCTGTTGCATCAGGCTCAGTGGGTTTCCTTCCCTGGAAGGTTTTCCTGATTAGCTCCATTGGAACCCAGCCCTCCCTCAGCATGCATGTGCTCACGTGGCCCAGGTGACTAGCCTGTGGTGTGTGTGTGCCTGTGGGTGTACACATGCATGCTGAAATTGCTATTGCTTATGTGAATCTGAGGAACCTGCTTCCCTGGTGGATAGTGAACTTCCCCAGGATGGTGTCTGTGCCTTCTACAACTCCACCAACCCTGCCGCCCATGCCTGGCACAGCGTAGAACCTAAGTAAATAGCAAATCATTATCAAGTGCTAGGTTTCATGCCCAGGGGGTTGGGCACATGTTGGGCATCATACAGGGTATTGTGGTTTGGAGGAGCAGAACAGTATGTCTGGGGAGCTTCTGAAAACTCCTTGCTTGCAAGGCTTGGTCTGGGGATGCTGGGTAACTGTCAGGGCCTTGGTGACCCAGCCTGGCCTGACCGTGTTTGATAGATAGGCAGGGCCTTGCTAATAGGACTAGGTTGTTGGCACAGCTGTCAGCAGAGTGCAGTTGTCTGTGTCCGGATGGGGTGTTAATTCTCCTGCTAAATCACTTGGAATGGAGATTGTGTCTGCAGTGAGGCCTAGACGGTGAGATTAATTTATCATGTGGAATCTTTAGTGAGATCCATTCTATCCTTTATGATCCTCTGGCTACACTTTCCTGAGCTGCTAATTTCTCTCCCGTTCCTTCCAATTAGCTGTAGATTAATGGTGAAGCTGGTCAGACCCTCTCTCCCTGGAGAGCTTCCAAGCTTTACTTCCCCGGAGCTGCCCAGTCTGCTGTGTCAGCGTCTGGCTCAGGCGCAGGGAAGGCTCGCCCCGAGAGCCCCCTTTGCTATCTGCAGCTGCATTTCCGTGGGCAGGAGGGGGTGTGAACAGGTGTCCACAAAGTACCTCATGAGTGAGTGTGTCTGGCTACGTGTGACTTGACAAGTGGATTCCTGAGTGGCAGTGTGGTGTCTGTCTGTCTCTGAGCCTAGCCTTGTGACTGGAAGATGCTGACAGAGGTACTGTCTCTCCTGAGTGTTTTCAGGTCTGGGAGGGGGTCAAGGGGCAGAAGGAGGGTCTGGGTGCCGGTGTGTGGTAGGTCACATGTGGGTCAGACCATTTGTTGAAGAGCACTGGGACAAGTGACAATTTGCAGATGATCAGAGATGGGCTGAGACTGGAGCCCACGGCCCCCATGCCTTCCCTTGCCCAGTGGCCATGTGCCAGATGCCTGTGATCTTCTCCCCACTCCCCACAGGTGCCTACCTGGTGCCCTACCTGGTGCTGCTGATCATCATTGGGATCCCACTCTTCTTCCTGGAGTTGGCCGTGGGCCAGAGGATCCGCCGCGGCAGCATCGGTGTGTGGCACTACGTGTGCCCCCGCCTGGGCGGCATCGGCTTCTCCAGCTGTATTGTAAGTTGAGGGCTGGGGGAGGCAGGGAAGCTGCTCTTGGGTGTTGGGAAGGAGGTCACCAAGTCCACAGGGCGCACCAGGAAGGGAATCCTCAACATGAGAATTGCTTCCATCTGTGTCTTAGGACTACAGTCCATGTATTTCCTAAACTGAGTGTTGACCACACTGCCCAAAACAGCAGTGGCGTGTGTGGTGCTAAGGAGGAAAAGCTGGGACATCTCAGCCTGTGTTCTCTGGGGACATACAGACTGCGCCAGATGCCCCTGTCTGCTTACCAGCCCATCATGTCCCCACAAAGGAGCACCTTGCTCTTTCTTTGGTCAAGGAATATTTTAATTGGGCAAGCGGGTGGCTCAGGAAAAGGCAGTCCTGGGCTTCAGTGTCCTCTTGTCATTTTGCTGAGACAATGAGCAGAGTTGTAAGACTCAGATAGGAACCTTATGGCCAACCCAGGATGGGTGAGGCTTTGGAGCTGGGAGAGCCCACTGCCCCTGAATGAGGAACTCCATGAGGGCTCCTGGCTCGTCCATGAGGCCACAGCTCTGTGCAGAAATGTATGTGAAGAAACTAAGGTCATAGGCTCTGCGCCTGTAGCTCAAGTGGCTAAGGCTCCAGCCACATACAGCAGAGCTGGCAGGTTTGAATCCAGCCTGGGCCCACCAAACAACAATGATGGCTGCAAGCAAAAAATAGCCGGGTGTTCTAGCAGGGGCCTGTAGTCCCAGCTACTTGGGAGGCAGAGGCAAGAGGATTGCTTAAACCCAAGAGTTTGAGGTTGCTGTGAGCTGTGACGCCACAGCACTCTACCCAGGGTGACAGCTTGAGACTCTGTCTCAATAAATAAATAAATAAATAAAAAGAAACTAAGGGCATAGCCCACAGGCACCCACACTCATGCCATGTCCAATGCAGTGTGCTTTGCTGGGACTGGCCATGTGTATATGCAGGAGTGTATGGTCTCCCTCTTGAACTGAAAGCATCTAAGTAAAAGTAGGTGTCTCTCTGTCCATATTCCTGCTAAGTTCTGCTGCATGTGTGTCTCTGCACACGGGTGCTTGGGTGACATTGGTTGACTGGCAGCCTCACTGACACAGGAGACAGCCAGGCCCCTGGAAGGGGCCTTTCAATATTCAGAGTGGGTGCAGCAAATCCTTGCCTATAAAAATGTTGCTTTCAAAGAAAACCCTCCAAGGGTGGGGAAACTGTGGCTTTCTGATTTCAAGATCATTCTTTTATGAGCCAAGAAAAGCTTCATCTTTCTCTGCTGCACTCCTTTAATAAAATGATTTGTTCTGTTAAGTTTGGATCCAGTAAAAAGACCACACTTAAGGACCAGGAAGGTCACAAGTTTCCTTAAGACCACAAGTTTCCCACTCATGCAAATGACATCTTTCTAGAGATAGGCTGTTAACAGTGCCAAAGAGAGGGTAGAATCCTGAGAGAAGGGAGGACTCGGTGGGCTACTAAGAAGAACCCATAAAAATCTCACAGCACAGTGGTCTGGGGCCACTTACTACGGGGACCAAAGCTGTGCCTCCATGGTCCTGGAGGGCATCGCTGTGATTAGGATTCTGAGTCATCAGGAAATGACAGGGAAGTGCTTTGAGTGTCTCAGAAGAATTTCAAACTGGAAAAGCCTAAGATTTTAAGAGTTGGCTGCTTAAAGTTGAGAACTTTAATATCTGAAAAATTCCTTTGTGCATTCCCTGAATACCAGGTGAATGGGGGATTAAAAGAAGGCCGCAACTGCCCACATCTCATCCCTCCTTTTCTCCTTTAAGGCTGAGCAGCTCTGTTCTTTGTCATCGTTGCTTATGCTGCTGGGCCTTGGCTGGGGTGTGGGGTGGGGGTGCAGTTGCCTGCAGCCTCTGTGATCCCTGCTCCGGCCTTGTCCGTAGGTCTGCCTCTTTGTGGGGCTGTATTATAATGTGATCATCGGGTGGAGCATCTTTTACTTCTTCAAGTCCTTTCAATACCCACTGCCCTGGAGTGAATGTCCTGTCATCAGGAATGGGACCGTGGCAGGCAAGTATGGAGCCCCAGCTGGGGATGCCAGCTAGCCCTGTCCCAGGAAGGGGTCTGTGGGATGCCAGCTAGCCCTGTCCCAGGAAGGGGTCTGTGGGATGCCAGCTAGCCCTGTCCCAGGAAGGGGTCTGTGGGATGCCAGCTAGCCCTGTCCCAGGAAGGGGTCTGTAGGATGCCAGGTAGCCCTGTCCCAGGAAGGGGTCTGTGGGATGCCAGCTAGCCCTATCCCAGGAAGGGGTCTGTGGGATGCCAGGTAGCCCTGTCCCAGGAAGGGGTCTGTGGGATGCCAGCTAGCCCTGTCCAGGAAGAGGTCTGTAGGATGCCAGGTAGCCCTGTCCCAGGAAGGGGTCTGTGGGATGCCAGCTAGCCCTGTCCCAGGAAGGGGTCTGTGGGATGCCAGCTAGCCCTGTCCCAGGAAGGGGTC
>CAUYPK010014093.1:0-19554 GCA_963574355.1 Loris lydekkerianus
TTTCGAGGTTTGTTCTTCATTGCTTTTGCGCAACCAAAACGATCCTTTTTTGGATCGGATTGTCACATGTGATGAAAAGTGGATTCTCTATGACAATAGTAAGTGGTTGGACACCAATGAGCCACCCAGGCACTTCCCAAAGGCAAAAACCCACCCAAAAAAGATCATGGTTACTATATGGTGGTCAGCGGCTGGTGTGAGTCACTATTACTTTCTTCAACCAGGCCAAACCATCACAGCAGAGTCCTATTGTAAGGAAATCAATGGAATGTACTGAAAATTGCATCAACAGCAGCCAGCACTGGTCAACAGAAGAGGTCCGATCCTGCTCCACGACAATGCCCGGCCACACGTCTCACAAATCACCGTCGGAAAATTAAAGGAATTGAGCATCGAAGTTCTGCCCCACCCACCATACTCCCCAGACCTCTTGCCAACTGACTACCATCTTTTCAAGCACGTTGATGACTTTCTCACCGGTAGAACGTTTGCCAATCAGGACCTAGCAAAAATGGCCTTCGTTGACTTCATTGAATCCCGAGCACCCAATTTTTATGCCAACAGAATTAATCAACTTGTGTTATGTTGGCAAAAGTGCACTGATTCAAATGGCGCTTATTTTGATTAAATTGAATAAATATTCACTGTGATATTACAGTTTAAAGTAGACTCATAAAAATGGACAAAACTTTTGAAATGACCCAAGAGAGAATTACTTCTCTGCTTTTTTCCCCAGCTTTTGGTGGCTGCCAGCATTTCTAGGCTTGAGGCAACTTCACTTCAGTCTTCAAGACTATCATCTTAAAATCTCTCTGCTCAATCTTCACAGCACCTTCTTCTTTCTGTACATCTCTGTGAACTCTTCTTCTGCCACTCTCTTTTAGCAACTTTTGTGAGGACATTTAGGGTCCACCTGCATAATTTACCTTAAACACTCCATCTTGAGATGCTTACCTTAATCACATCAATGATGACATTTTTCCTTACAAGGTAACAGTTACAGGTTTCAGGAATTAGGACATGAATATCATTGTATGACCATTATTCATTCTGTTATAATTATCAGTGCAACTCAGTACATGAACCTGAATTAGACTTGCATAGTGAAATTGTCTTGTCATAATCATCATCTCTAAGGGTATTCCCAAATGAGTATTTGCCAGAACTTTTTAGAGTGTTTTCTAAAAATAGAATTCTCCAAGCATTAATACTGAAATTCCAGTTCAGTTAATTTTGTTTTGTAAGTTATTTGACTTAAGTGATCTTTCGGATCATATTTTGAGAAATAATGACTTGAAGTACTTTGCTTTGCACTACATAAAAAATAACTTTCTGTAACAAGATTTGTTTAGGATTTAAAATGAGACAAACCAGGGGAATTAGATTACTTTGTCAGTGTCATACAGGAAGTTCTGCAATTCATCAATGAATGGGGATAGTGTAATAGTCCTTTCTCAGTCTCCCTATTATGTCAGGCAATAGTGTATCAAGGAATCAAAGGTATATCCTGTACTTGCTTTGGAGAATTTGTTCAAATGATATTCTGCATCAGATAATGGTATTTCCTATAGATCTCCTTATTTAAGACCCAAAATCATAATTGTATTTGAGAGTTGGACTGTCTGTTCTTTTTTTTCTTCCTTCCTCACTCCTTTCTTCATTTCCTCTCTTTTCTTAGGTACAGATGGTTAAATTAAAGCAGTCTTTAGTGCACTGCACTTTACAGTCCTTGGTCTGTAAACACACTGTCATTCTTTATTTATATATATATATATATATAAATATATATAACACATATATATGTGCATGTGCACACATGTATTACTTTTATGGCATCTTGCACTCATGTTCCCCTTCTTGGCCCATAAAGAAGTGTTCTTAAATGAGTGTTTAATGTGTAATATCTATCTTTTCTTGTAAAACAATAAATATTATTTTGTTTAGTTTTCTATCTCATTTATGGACAAGCTCAAGGGATTTCTGTACTCTGTATTTTAACATGGCAATAAAAGAATTAGTTAATGACTCAAATTATAGTAGAGAATAAAATGTTCAGATTTAATTAAACAATTCAGAGGAGTAAAATTTTATGGTGCTCTAACTAGTGATATAACTAACTGTATGATTTTGATAATAACTCCACATATTTGCAGTAAGGGAATTTGTGAGCTCCATTTGGAGGAATAGATAAGAGAAATGTCTCCTCTTGTATCATTCTACTGGTTCTTTTTTGTCTTTTGTCCTGGTTGAGTTCTCAGGCTGATATAACTTACAAGAATCATGTGAATTTCTAGTTGGAATTGCTCAAGTGGCAAATTTTAAATACAGTTTTTTCATCTATCACAGAGAGATCATTTGCTGTGCCAAAGTCACTCTGCCATAAGAGGCATCATCTTGGCTGTGGCAGTGAAGATTTTGTTATTTAACCAAATGTTCACCTATGTTTGAGTATTCCAAAATCACAGTAGAGTGTCTTCCCCCTGATGAACCACAAATGTTTTGGAGACTATCTAATTCCAAATTAAAGGACATTTTAAAAATTCCCTCCTCCACAATTAGATATGAGATCAATTGTGAACGACCTACTCTTGAACAGTGTGTCAAAGACAGTGTGAGAATCACCTGCATTAGAATCATCTGGTATTCTTTTCTTTAAAAATACGCACTTTTCAGAATACACCCCAAAGTTACAACCCCCCAAATATCTTCCTACATGATTTGGAATATGCCTTTTTGAAAAGCTCACCAGATTATTCTAGTGCACAATAAAATTGAGGAACATTGGTTTAAGTAAACATATGAAATGACTTAGACAGTTCTTTGGACTTTGGATAAAGACAGATATATGGAGTGATCAGCTGAAAAATATATTGAGTATGATTAGTAGGATGAAAAACATAACATTACCTTTGATAGAAACAGAGGCATTAAAAGGAATTAAAACAAAAATACTCAATGCTCTATGCCTAGCAAGTATATATGGTCACCATTTGAGTAAGGAAAATTTTAAGTTAAAGATACATACAAAAGAGATCAAGTTTTGGAAATCAAATGACAAAAGAGGCTTCAATTTTTAAATGTTTTTTTTTTTTTTTAAGATTTTAGATATTGTTATAAAATAAAAATAATACACTTATAAGTTTAGAAAATTCAACTTATATTAAAAACAAAACACGATGAGAGAAAGTCTCTCATACCATCAAATTTTTGTCACAAATGTAATCACTATTAAGTTTCTTGCAATTCATTACAGGAAAGCAAGTTGCATGTTCTTCCATACAGGTGTATGTGTTTGTGAAACACATATTTATAGTTGTGTATTTTTATATGTAGTAGAAAGCCCATAGTTGACCACCTCTGTACATAGACCATGGGCTAAAGTTCACCTTATTTTTATAGACCAGACCTGCACATGTACGTGTCGTTACACTAGGCCTCCTACCTTATGTGGACCACCTCTGTGTGTTGACCAGCTTGTTATAGTTCCCCGGCTGCTTTTCAAAACAGCTTTATTGTGGTTTATTTTACATATCAAAAAAATTTCTCCATTTTAATTATATAGTAACATGATTTTAGTAAATTTATAGATTTCTATCTCTATTACCACAATTCAGTTTTTTAAATACTTCTATCCTCTCAAAATGTTCTCTTGCTACCATTTTCAACTAAACATCACCCCCTATCATGACCCCTGGAAACTGCTAATTTACTTTCTGTCTCTATTTGTTTTTTCTAGATTTTCTATATAATGTAGTAATCTACATTTTATGTACTAATTATCAAGGTGGTGATTTGATTTGAGACATTTCCCAATTTGAGCTATTATTCATAACACTGCTGTGAAGGTTAGTGGATATGTCATTGCATAGACGTTTGTGTTCATTTCTGCTTATAAACATTTACACCCCCTATTTACACTAAAAAAATTAAAAACTAATGTTGAATATATTTGTTTTCACATTAATAAATATCTTAGTGGTCAATAGCTCTCAGGTGTTGTTTTAGATCATACAATTTGGCAATTAGGAAAATATACAGAATCTTCCCTCATAAAGATTTTTTTGTATGTGATGTTGAAGACTAACAATGAATAAAACACAGACGTGCATCCTGTCAGTCTTTTGTGTGTGTATGTGCCACAACAAAATTCTAATTAGCAGAAAGAGGAAACCATTTACTGTACCTTAGAAAAATTAACTTGTATAAAAGCACCAATTTATATTTCCATAAGTTTGAAATTCACAGTAGTTTAAAAATCACAAGAAGCCAAATTATAACAGTTTTAACTTAAAAAATTATTTTCTGAAAGTTGGTATGTATATTAACTACTTAGAATTTAAAACATGTTTTCTACTATAAGAAATGCTACTAATTGTGGCTAATAAACCAAACTAATCTCCAAAAATATTTCATACCCACACACGAAAAATGTGTTACATCACATTGTTTAATAGTACCTTGATAATATAACCAACTCAATTTCTTCATTCTTTTTTCTTCTCTCTCTTAAAGGATTGTTCAGATAATTCTTAATCAAGAAAGAGATCGTACCTTAAAAGTTATTCTTCTGATGGGATGACCTAATGCAAATGATTTCATGAAAGTTGTTGTTTCTAAAAATTATGGTTTCCTGTGTCACCTTGCGCCTACCTATTTTCCTGCCTATCAGAGAGAGGGGCAGAAAGAAAATTTACTTGGACCTAATGTGTTCAAGGTTATTTGCAAATACTTTCTATGAGCTTGAAAATATAACATATATAATATGTATTATTTACAACATACAAATAATAATGTTGAATGGGCTTGGTCTGGACCACATCCTTTATTGATGAATGCCAACATACCTGGATAATTACTTATCTGAGTGGTAGAAGGAAAGATTATGGTATAGAAATAGCAAAGAATGCCTTATGAAAAGTTGGCTTCAAGATCAACAAAGCTGGAGAATGAATAGGAAGAGTTTGTCTTCATTGCTGCTACTAACCTGACATAATACTGAAATAATTTCTACTTACTTTCTCCAGTCTATCTACAACCATTTTTATTTCTCTGGGTGGGTTTGTTTGTAATGAAAAGTGTATCTAAATTGTTGTGAGATATATTGATGAAGATTTCTCTGTATAGGTTTTTATGGATACACGGAAAATTTGAGGGACAATGAAGATTGGTGGTGATGCTGCTATTTTGTTCCTGTTTTCCATAAAATTATATTTTATTGTTAAACATGCTGATTTATTTTCTTTCATGAAGCTTTCCATTTTTTTTTTATTAAATCATAGCTGTGTACATTAATGCAATCATGGGGTACAATGTGCTGGTTTTCTATACAATTTGAAATATTTTCATCACATTGGTTAACATAGCCTTCATGACATTTTCTTAGTTATTGTGTTGAGACATTTATATTCTACATTTAGTAAGTTTCACATGTACCCTTGTAAGATGCACGGTACGTGTGTTCCTATCAATCGCCCTCCCTCTGCCCATCTTCGCCCTTCCTCTCCCTCCCTTTCCCCTTTCTCCATGTTCTTGGGCTATAATCAGGTTATATCTTTCATATGAAAGCTACAAATTGGTTTTACTGATTGATTTTTTAATTATTAACATCTTACTAAAAATTTGGAGACAGATGACATCATAAAACATTTGTATGTTACATTTTTCAATGAATTATGATACAGATTTCTCTATGATTGTCACAAAGATATTTTCACATTAGTCTAATAAAATCGTATAGTTTCTGTGACCTAGCTTTTGAGTTCTCACAACCATTAAATGCTAAATTGAATTTACTACCAAAGATCTCTAATTAAAAACATTTTCTATAATTCTAAATAGAGGAACAAAGATAAGCCTAGAACAATGTTAGAATTAGAGTTGTTAGGAACTTAAAAAACAGGTGAGTGTAGTCTGAACTCCAGTCTACTTACTAGTCTGAATTTCACTTCATTATTCAGCTAGCGTGAATCTAGATTTTATTGATTTGACACAAATGCTGAAAACATGAATCTGTGAGCCAATGATGGTCATCTGTTAATTGTGTGTGTGTTTAGGAAACTTATTGTTGGGCATTTTGGTTAGATGGTTCATGTACATGTCTTCCTCTGTTAAATGTAAGACTTGGAACTTGTTTAAGACCAGAGACAGTAGCTTAAAACCAAGTAGTCAATTGGAAAGAACATACAATTTTAAGTAAGGTTGGAAAACTCCTACTAGATGTGTGATTTTATGTAGTTATTTGAATACTCTGAAATTCAGTGTCCTATTGACTTCACGCACTTTCTGCAGGTTAAGGAAGAAGGGTCCATACAGCTCTTACAGCTGCACAAATTCAAGGCCTCAAGAAATGTTTCCTTTCTTTCTATATTTATAGATTGCCCCTCAGTCCTTCAGAAGATTTTGCATGCTAATGACTTTATTCTTCATAGCTTCCTAAATATTTATTCACAACTTCTCAAATCCTCAAACTCTGATGAGGCAAATTGTCACTCTTTCATCTTCTTTAGAGGACAGGTGAAATTCAATAACTGCATATACATTTTTACAATTATCGAAAATTTATTTTTAAATCATTTGCTCTGTAAAGTAGCTTTTTGTTTTGGGTTTCTTCCCCCAAGCAAGGGAGCCAAGGTATATTTTCTTATTGTTAATTTTTGCTGAGCACAGGCCCACAATGTCCTCTGCAGAATATTGATAGGTAGAAAGCCGTATTGTGCTCCCTTTCCAAGAGATGGGCTGGCTGTGCAGTTATGGATGCCTTTATTCAAATTTAAAGCATGGAATATTGAGCACTGATTACATGTGATTCACTGTGCTGGACATGCAGGACACACACTTAAAAACTGTCTACACTGTCCAAGGCTCTCATAATCAGACAGACCAGCTACAGAGCAATTATAGTGCAGCGTAATGTAATGCCTGCGATCTGACAGGTATGTGTTGGAATATGCTTAAGAGAGGGTTCAAGAAGGGGTAAAATTTCAACTCATAATTGTCAAATGTTAAAATTTGCCTTTCAAAGACTGGGGCAGACTAGGTGAGATAATTGCATTTTAGTCAGAGGAAAGAAATGACACGTACAAAGGTAAAGATCTAGGAATGAGCCTGGCATTTCCTGAGAATGGCAGTTCAGTGGAGTCTCGGATGTGTGTGAGAGAAGGGAAGGGGGTCCTGTTCCACAGATGGGCAGCAGCTGCCTCCCTATGGGGAAACTGTGAAACGTTCATAGCAAAAAACTTCCTCGATCAGATTTGCATTTTAGATTGAGCGCTAGGAGGCAGTGTTTGTGGAGGATGAACAGTAAGGAGTCAAGTCTGAAGTTAGACGGTGCATTTTCTGGGCAATTGCAATAGCCTCCAGAAAAAAGATAGCAAAGGACAGCAAAATTTACAAATAGAAGGCCAGGTATAGGGTGGTGGGTGTCCACACAGATTAAGATCATGCTCTGGGAAAGCATATAATTTCAGTAATATGCTGACCCTTTCTAACTTTTCTCATTCATAAAATGCAGATTATTCTACTCACCCTACAGAGTTACGGGAAAAAATGAGTAAAATGGTGCAGGTAAAGCACTTAATACAATAAGTAGGGCATAATACATTTTCAATACTTAATATATAAGTGGTAGTATAGGAGGCTGTTATGTACTTGAATAGAAAGAGGAGCATGAAGAAGAAGAAATGGCCAAGATATCTACTATTAACTTATAGAAAAGCAGGTTTTGAGGGGGGATGATTTCAATTTTGAACATGTTTAGTTTGTATTGCTTATGAGACAACCAGCTGGACCATCGGCAGAAGGGTGACTATGTGGCATCTGTGGTGCATAGACCAGAGGTGAGGTCTCTTCTGCAAAGATCTCTACTCTTCCACCCCTCACACTCCATAGAGATGAAGGGGGTTCCATTTTTTTCTTGAGAGAATTGTATTAGAAGAGCACATACAGTGTCTCTTTACTCATTCTTCTGTGTAGATGAGACAGAAAAACAGGAACCCAGTGAAGTGTGGGCAAAGATGAGGTAAGAGGTTCGTGCTACAGGGTGTGGAGTGGAGAAAAGGGGCTACATCATATCCCTTCAAAAATAGGCCCACCTCAACTGTAGACTCCGATTACCTAATTCAAAGATGTTTGTGTATCTATGGACTGTTGCAAGCCATCAGATGCCCACAAGGACAGTATGAAATTTGCCATAATGGCAGGCAATGTATTGACACTCTTTCACTAGACAAATGTGGCAAAGATAGATAATCATGTAAATGTAAATTATAACCATATGAAAGAGACTTAGAGGAAATAACAGCAAATGAAAAAACAGTGCAAAATCACTGACAAAATGGGTTGATTTTAGAGCTGGTAGGATGAACCAGGTTAGAAAGTTCTCTTAAATTACTCATATTATGTATAAATAAAACACATCAACACATTGTGATAAACCTAATTGCTGGAGACTCTGAATAAGGGCAGTTAAGCATACTAAGAAACAAATTGATACAGGATCATCTCTCCAAAAGACACTTCGGATTCCCTTTAGGAAGTAAGTGAATCTTTCAGAACTTTACTGAAAGGAAGGAATTAGGAAGAATAGTGAAAACAAAACTGCCAATTTAATAGTGATGTCTCTGAGAAGTGGAAAGTAGGTCATGATATTTCCAAAGGTAGACGTTCCTTTTCCCTAAGGAATCATCAAAATATCTCATTTATCATTTACCCAGGCTACGTCCATTTTTTGTACAACCTGAGACATCTAGAAGAGCTTGAAAGACTATGAGTTTTCATCGACAATTTGCTTTCTCCTCAGATATGTGGAAGGTGTAGGTAACATAAAACTCATTGAATATTAGGAGTATAATAATCATCCAAAAAAGTCATTATTACAAAAGAGTACTGAAATTTATATCATTTATAGCCACTAAGCACATTACACAAATCATTCATATTTATTGGAACCAATCCTTCGAACTAGCAGATATTATTTTCCACATTACAGATAAGGAAACTCCAGAGCATTAAGTAACCCAGGGGCAATACATGGCGGAGTGAGTACTTCATCAGGCTTCAAAACCATCATCTTAAACTGTCCCACTGTATATTTTATGAAAATTCTTACTTAGTTTGCAACACTAAAAAGGTAAGAAGAGTGGATAGTTTAACCCAGAAAAACAGACAGGTAAGTGCTGAGAAAGCAAAGCCAGTGCTCTCTATAGCCTGGGAATGTGAGGCACACCCCAGGCTCTCAAGCACTTACTTCCACTTAAACCTGCCTGATGCACACAAACAGATTGAGAAACCCCACAGGAATGCTATAGGCAGCAAGAAGAGCAATAAAATCAGGACAAATAAATTTATATCAACTGAAAAAAGAGGTGAGGTCAGATAGGTTAGTCCACTCTGGGTATAAACACCTGAATTTAGCATGATTAATGTTGGAGAATAAGATCACAGCCTACTGAGAGTTTTCACTCACTGAGATAGACTGACTATATAAGAATATTTCAGGTAATGGTGCAGGGTCAAGGTGAAGTCTATTTTGAAAGCATGTACTTGTTAAGGATATGAGTAACTGCTATAAATAGTGAACGTCTGACCACTGGGAGTCCATAGTTGGATTGTCACTGTTGGCAAACCAAATAACATAGCTGAGGCTACTATGTTGCCGAAGAGATTGGAAGTTATGAACCCCCCCCCCCAAAAAAAAAGGGACATTATTTATTCTCCAGGGATTTGTTAAGCATGATGGAAGCAGTCAACCCATAATTTTTCAGCCTCTTCATTTCAGGAGAAGGTAATGAATTTTAATTAGTGAAGAAGACAGCTTTCCACAAAGAGAGGGAAAATAGGAACATTGCTGTGTGGAGGATAATGTTACAGCACATGTAACCCCTTGTTAATGTTGAATTGATGGGCAAACCTCTTTCCCCCTGCAGGTATGTAAAGTAAAAATGAAAATAAAAACATAAAAAGGGCTGTAGATTATGACAAAAAGGAAGAAAAATATTGCAAAGGCTGAGAAACAGATTTTTTTTCTAGATCACAAAGTCCTCAAGACACTGATCGTCACTCTTAACCAATAGTAATTTATGGTGACACATTCTCAACAATGTTTGCTCAGCCTACTGGACATTCTGACAGTCCTTTTCTAGTAGAGAATTAAAAAACTGGGCCCTGATGAGACAGAGACAGGAATTTATTTTTCTTTCTTGCTTCCCACAACTATTTTAATTATCTACAAATGCTCCCTGTAATTGGCTATCTGGGAGGATTTGGAAAGAATAGGAGATATAAAGGTAAGGTATAGCTCGAATCCTTGTTAGCTAAGCCCTTTTTTTCCCCCTTGTTGACTTAGGGTCTGTGTGTGTATGTGTACAACAGGCACAGGTGCATAGGAGTATGTGTGTGGGGGGAGGGGGGATGTTGCTTACAGAATTTTGGGAGTGGAAATTGGTCTGATTTGTTTTATGAAGCATCCTTCAAACAATGGATAATAACAACTTTTTTGGTCATTGTTCAGATGTAGTGATCATCCTAACTAATTCTGGAGGACTCTGGGCCCTAAGTGCAAAAGCTGCCTTTGCTTCTAAGGCTGTCTTTCAGTGAACAGATGACACACAAATTATCTAAATATCTAAAGTCTACTAGCCCAAAGTTGCAACTAAGTATATACAGCTTTGCTCCAGTACGCGGATTTAAATGCACATGCACATGCTAGGTTTAAATTATGAGTGTGACTAGTTTTCAGTAATGACATTAGGAAAACTAGTGGGTTTCTGGTGTATTTGTGGCCTACCCTGTGAGTATCTGGTACTTCTAAATGAGAGCCCTGGATACTCACAGTTAGACACATAAAGGAAAACACATTATTTGCTGCCTTGTCATGACAGCCTGACAACAGGAGATTTTCTCTGTCCTGTGCCCCTTGTTACCTTTTCCGACACCCACTGAATAAAGTGAAGCTCCTCCTTGGACCAGAAACATAAAATTAAACTGCTTCAGGTATCCAGAGGAAGCAAAGGACTCCTCTCCACCCTGTCCTCCTTTCCACCCTACAAATTTTAGTGTCTAAAATTGGGAGAGAATATAATTGTAAGTTTTTGTCAATAGAATGGGGACATTCTGTTCCATCTTCCTCCACTAGTTTTTGGCATCAGTGCAGTAGGAGGTAATGATAACTTGTTTAGGTTTTATTTTGTTATTAATAGTTCTTTGTTTTATTTATTTAATTTCAGAAGATTATGAGGATGCAAATGTTTTGATTCAGTGAGTTGCTTTTGTACAGTTTGAGTCAAAGTTATAAGTGTGCCCTGTACCTGTTAGACATGAATTTAATGCTTCCCTCCCACCTGCTTGCTTTCTGTTAGGTTTTCCTATCCAGTGTTTACATGGGTGTTGCTTGATTAAAAGTTCCAATTTAATAGTGAGTACATGTGGTGTTTGTTTTTCATTCTTGGGATATTTCACTTAGAAGAATGGTTTCCAGTTCTGTCCAGGTTGCTACAGAAGATATTAGTTCATCATTTTTTATGGCTGAGTAGAACTCCATGGTATACATATACTACATTTTATTAATCAACTAATATATTGATGAACACTTGGGTTGATTCTACATCTTTGTGATTGTGAATTGTGTTGCAATAAACATTGAAGTGCACATGTCTTTTTAATAAGATAACTTTTTTTCCTTTTGGGTAAATACCCAAAGTGAGTTTTCTGAATTAAGTGGTAGGTCTACTTTTAGTTCTTCGAGGTATATGAATTTTCAGAGAGGCTGTGCCTATCTCTCTGCATCCACAGCAGCATCTATTGTTTTGAGAGTTTTTGATAAAAGTAATTCTCAGTGGAGCTGGGTAATATCTCATTGTAGTTTTAATTTATTTCCCTGACAATTAGAGAAGTTGAACATTTTTCATGGATACTGAAAATTATCTTCTTCAAAAGCTTCTGTTTATATCTTTTGCCCATGTTTTATAGGGTTGTTTGATTTTTTTTTCTTGCTGATTTGCTGGAGCTCTTTATAGATTCTGGTCATCAGCCCTTACTGGATGTATAGTACCCAAATATTTTCTTTGATTCTATAGGTTGTCTGTTTCTCTATTGATTGTTTCTTTAGCTGTGCAGAAGCTGTTTAACTTAATCAGGTCCCATTGGGTAATTTTTGTTGTTGCTGTAATTGCCTTTGGGGTCTTTTTCATAAATTCTTTGCATAGGCAAATTTCAAAAAGCCTCTATCATAGTTCTTCATCACCTTGCTAATCTCTGAAGTCCTCTTCAGTGAGAATAAAACCTACTCTTAGAAACTAGGAAAGTAGTCATTAACAAAAAAAAATTATAGGCTACTGGTTTTCAAATTATAGTTCAAAGTGTATTGGTGAGCTAAGTGGACTTTCTTAATGGGTCAGGAATATATTCCGAAATGGGGGCATTTTGAGTTATTTCATAAGTATAAGTAACACACAATTCCATTCAAGTCTATTAGGGGTGAAGACCAAGGGTTACCTCCCTTGGGCACTAAAAGTTGGTTTACATGACTTAAAATTCGTTCATTAGTAGAATTTGATGAAAGAGTTATCTACAGCATGTCCCAAAAGGTACCCAAATATTCACTATAAATAAGAAAAATGGAAAATTGTAGTTAAATGTACTTTTGTTTACAAAATATTGATTACAAAATATTACAAAGTATTTATGAAATATTCTTTACCTTTTGGTTGTATCTTTGTAAAATTTTATAATCAATATTTTATAAATAAAGATAGATTTCTCTACAGTTTCCCATTTTCTCTATCTATAGCAAATTTGGGGGTGATTTTAGAGATGCCCTGTAGTATATGGTTTTGGGATACCTGCTTCCCTTGCCAATTATATGCCAACAATGTTTCCAAGACTACACGATGACTCCCAAATCATCCCCAACCAATTCCCAATTGTTCACTAAGTAGGCATTATTGTTCTTTGTTCAAAAATTAGTTTTAACAGTTATTATCAATAAAATTTGTAGTTTATCATTTACTTAACTCCAAAGAGTGTGCAGATGACTTAAGCCCTATTTTTTTCTAGGAAAATATATTTTAGTTATTCAACATGATGAAAATATGTATGAAAATATTTTATAAATGATTAAGATATTAAATATTCCTCTAATTTTGTCTCTACTGAAATTATTGATATTGTACACTTATTTCTTTGTGCTATTCAAATAATGCAAAATTTTATGAGATATTTTTGTGAATTGAATTGAGTCCCACAAAAAGATCTGTTGAAGTTCCAAACCTCAATACTTCAACTGTTTAGAAATGTGGTCTTTGCAGTTGTAATTAAATTAAAATGAGATTATGTTGTATACGGTTGTTCCTAACTTGATATGACCAGGAGACATGGAGATAATATTATGGAGAACATATGTAGAAAATAGACTGCGTATCTACAGTTGGAAGAATACCAAGGATTGCAGGCAACCAGCAGAAACTAAGTAGAGGCAAAGGAAGATCATCTCCTGGAATTGTCAGACAGGGATGGCCCTGCTGACTTTTCTTTTCCAGACATCTGGCAACCAAACCTGGGAGGGAAGAGATTTCTACTGTCAAGTTGATGAGGATTTGTCATGAGCAGCCCTAAGAAAGTAATACTGACAGTTTACCTAACTTCCTCCTTCATCCAATTCCCTATCTACTAGTGGGACAGGTGAACAGTTCTTAGCAATAAGTAAATATTCATATAACATTTGGAATTAATGTGTATTACTGTAACATAATTAAAATTATGTGTGTTAATTATATACACTAAAAGTAGGTGAATTAAACAATGTAGATCATTATTTCTGTTTCTAAGGTAATTTTTTTAAAGCCAGAGTTTGGCAAAGTATGGCTTATGGGCCAGAACCAAACAGCCACCTGCTTCAGTAAATAAAGGTGATTTTTTTTGCTAATTGAGACATATTTGCTTAAATATTGTTTGTAGTTTCTTTTTTCTATCATAGTGCAGTCAAGTAATTGCTACTGAGGTTGTTAGTTCATAGGCCCCAAAATATTTACTATCAGAGTCTTCAAGAAAAAGTTCTCCAGCTCCTGTTTTAGATTATAAAATCTGTTGTATATTCTTTTTTATTGACCTATTTTTAAATAAGTAAGTGCTTTTCTACAACTTACTTTTTTTGTTTTCTATAATTTGATTTCTATTCGAACTCAAGGTGCGAATGAATAGCCTAGATGAACTCTTGAGCCATTTACTCCATGAGTTCACCATATTAAGAGTTTAAGGTCACTGATTGAGATACATTCTTAGTAAAACTGATGACTAAAATGAGGATCAGAATAATTACTTCCATATTTTCTAATAGGACTTTGTGTAATAATGACTATAGTGAGCTTAGTGAGCTTCCCTAACTCGAAATCACATTTCCTACTGAGAACAATTTTTCTTTTAAAAAAATTTCTCAAGCTATTGATCCCATATCTAATACTGCTGAATGAATTAAAGCATTAAAGCAAAGTAATGATCCTAAAGTCAAGGGTAAATTTATAAAGTGAAAATTACTAGTTCTTATAGCAAGAGCATAGTGATGTAATTATTGGGTAAGGAGACTTTATCTTTTCCACCATGTTCAGTGTTTAATATGTATGTTCTGAAGCAGGGAACAAAGTCTTATCCTAAAAGAGCTAAGTGTCTACCCCTTTGTGATATTCAGGGGATTGCTCATCTTTATGTTGGCAATATGGCTGGCTTTTCAGTTCATACTACAAGGTTATTTTCTCACCCTGAAGAGAGTGAAAGTTCTAGGCCGAGGATACCCTATCCTTAGAAGTACATAATATGTCCCCTATTTCAAAATTCATGGATGAAAGGCAGAGCAATTGTGAGTAGCTGTTTTATACTATATATTCAACTCTTTGTGAGTCTAATTATTTGTGTAATAGCTAGTCTGGCTCCTCAGAAGAATCTATTCATGCTGTAAAGAACAGAACATTACAGTAGGATTTATGAGAACTCAACCACCTCCAGGTCATCTTAGATCAGGATAACAGTGAACACTGAAATACTTGAAAAAGTGCTTGGGGTTTCTATTGTTCTTATATAGTCTAGAAAATTCTGAGACCTAGTAAAAACCTAATTTCCTTCTTAAAAATCATTTAAATTCTTTGCAAGGCCTCACAATGACCTTTTCTTTATAAAAAGATTTGTAGGAGTCATTTGAAAGAATTTTAATCCACCATCTAAAAGGTTTTATACAAATTGGTTTTACCTCAAAATCATGTAGTCATCAAACACTTATCAAAGTCTTACTAGTTAGTAGACACTCTACTAAGTTACCCAGTGGTGAAGAGAAATAAACAAAAAAATAAAGCGACTAATTTAAATAATATTTTAGGAAGTGTTAACAACTATAGGGATAAAAGTAGATAGGGTTATCTGATTGCTAGGGTTGGGTAGAGATTTAAAATTTAGAAATGGAGATCACAAAAGGCTTCACCATAAAGATAGTAGTTAAACAAAGAGTTGAAAGACATTTAATCACACATTTGGAGACATTTGTGTGACTACAGCTCCCAAAGACAAATGTGGGCTCTGTCTCTAGCACAAATGAATCATTGGCAAAAGAAGCATTTATTTCCATAGAACAGGAAACCCACATAGGATCCTTTATTAAAATGAGCTTATGTAAGGGTTTGTCATGGAATACATTAGCAATTAGAGAAGTTTGACTGTTTTTCAATAGTAAGATTGAAAGGGAAAGTTTTCCACAGTAGGACTGAGCTCTTTGTGTCCTGCTCACAGACCTGCACATACAGCTTTGTCCCACTCTCTGCCAGACATTTAAGACACCACAAATGTATATACAATATCAATTAAATCTCTGTGATTTAAAACTAGCACAGTTTCAAGATGAGTTGTAGAAATTGAACAAAACAGAATGGCAGAGGGAGGTGAAGTAGTACAAGTGTGACCAATTAAATCTAGTGTTGACCATGTCATAAAGTAAATGGTCTATATAGGCTAAACTCAGAATCCTACCAAGCAGGAAGCAATCAGAGTCAAAGTGGTGTAGAATGTGGAAGTGCTTTGCAGCCACTAACAAGGCAAGAGGAAACATGCTCAGAGAAATAGATTTTTAAAATATATCTCATTTTTTAAAAGAAAGGTTGCATGAGAAGAGAATGGAGAAAATGAAGATTAGTGTAGGCCACGTCTCTGAGAGCATTATAGTTAAGAATAGGCCAATTAGATGAATGCTCAAATAGGCCAACATGGAGGAGTATTTTTGGAAGTAAAATAATTCTGGGTTGAAGTATAGAATAAAACAAGAAAAACTGGAACAATACTATTATCCCAGAATATTTAAAAAATGTATTTTTATTCAAGAAACGTAAGTTTATATATGCTTTTATTTTTTGAATAAGGTCTATTAAGGCATAAAGCAACAGATTCAATACACAAAGTTAATTTAGCTTTTTGAAAAGAATGTATGTGCTTTCATGTGTCAGAGGATGCTAAATTTAAACAATAAATGCTAACAACTTTGGACAACAGAATAGAGAATATATAAATGAATAAAAATGTATAAGAATAATGATATACACATTCTTTTAAGGATTACAGGCTAAGTGTTCAGATAGTAGAGACTTGTGAATCTAACAAAATAGTGAACAGATTGGATGAGGTGTTCTTGACAAAAAAAAAAAAAAAGAACAATGATAAATCTGAAACAGTTAAATATTTGCAAAATGAGGAGGAGTGTAAATGCCAAAGCAGGCAGAAATTGAACAGAGTTGCTTGATAAAGTCAGATAGGACAAAGGGAATGTAATGACTAAGAGGTTAAAGTGTCGTGGTGTACTTGAAAAACAATTAGACCTCCTTGAAGTTGTATTTGACAGGATGTTTGACGATTCAGCTTCATAAATTAATAAGAGGATCTAACAGGAAACTTAGAAGCAAGTTAGCAGAAAACTGGGGAAAGCAATGAAGGTCTTTTGTACAGTAAGATTTTAAAGATTGGGCCTGTGTTTGCTAAGCAAGTTTACTCACATAAGCACGATCATTTCCTTTCTCTGAAATTAAAATTTGAGATTTTCATGGAAAAGTATAACTACCAATCATCTTGGGTCCTTAAGCCTGTCATGGTCATCCTCTTGCTCCCCTGCTCCTGCTTGGCTTCTTCCTCTTTCTATTTTCTAACTTTCTTTTCCCTTCTTCTTCTTTTTCTTTTTTAAGCATTCTTCATTTTGTTTTGTTCTGTCTTTATAAGAATTCTAGTTAAAGAAGAAAAACTGCTATAAGTAGGCCTTAAGTGCTATTAGAATGGGGGGGGGGAGATAACTAGAAGGGCTTGTTTATATTTACAGTTTTCTTCTCTTGAAAATTTTATGTTAAAAGTCAATTATACATTCAAAGGAGGGGGATGAAACCAGTGTGGCTCTCATGCCTCACTTTATTCCTCTCACACAAACAAAGCCATGTGATTCTAATAAGGAGGAAAGTGAGCCTATGTGGATAGATAGATGGCATAAATTCTGGATAATCTGAATCATTTGTTGGATATTAATATTTCAAATATCCCCTCTAAATGTACATATGGGTTGCATTTTCTTTCTTTTAATTGTGTTTTGATGAACAGGAATTAACTTTGACAAAGTCAACATTTTATGTTTTGTTTATCATTGATGTTTCCTGCATCCTGCTTAAGAACATTTTGCCTACCTCAAGGACATGATGATGCTACAAAATCTCCTATGCTTTCTTTTAAAGTATATATTTTTTTGACTTTCAAATTTATATCTATATTTAATATAAAACTCATTTTGTATGTATTCCCCCAGAAGAGGTCCAAATTCTTTTCTCACATAGAAAGCCATTATTTCAGTGTCATTTATTGACAAAGGTAGTTTTTCTCATGTGTTTGAATAGCACTGTTGAGACATATCCAAATAAACTGAATTATATATTTTCTGCTTCTGAGTTCTATATACCCATCTCTGTGCTAGTAGCATGCTGAGTTTTATTAGTGTAAAAAAATAGTGAAAAAGATATTTCACCTGCTATTGTGAAGTTTTCTAATATTTTTCTTTAACTTCAAAATTGCTTTGATTCTTCTTGGTCCTTGGCATGTCCACATACATTTTGGAATTATCATGTCTATTTAATCATATCCAATGATAGATGACTTTGATGAACATTTGTGTAAAGTTAAATTCTTCAATCCCTATTCCTTAATTGTTTAGACCTTCTTTAATTTCTTTCAGTAATGCTTTGTGCTTACTATTTATATGTCTAGAACTTCTTTTGTGTTATTCCTGGATATTTGATGTTTGGGGTAATATTCTATATGAATTTGATCTAAATTGAATTTCCTAGTTTTTCTTTTTTTAGTATAAAAATTTTTGTTAACTCCATTCTGATAGTTTATTTGGAGCTTTTACATTTTTTACCTACTTTTTTGCAAATAATGGTTTTTTCTTTGAACCTACATCTTTTCTTATTATTATTAATTTTACTAACAAGGTTATCTAGTACAATATTTAATTCAATTACAAATAGCAGAGATTTTTATCTTATCTCTTGAGATCATATGACTTTTTTTTCTTTTAGCTTGATAAATGCTATTGATTTGTTTTAAAATGTTAAGGCAGTATTCTTAACTAAAATATAAGCAACTTGTCTATATACTTTTTATGTATCATAAAATTAAATTTTTAAATGTTTCCAAGAGGCTGTGTCTCACTCTGTCACCAGCCTGGAGTACAGTGGCACTATATATACTATGTATATCTTCCTACCTTTGCGATGACTGTAGTATCTGTAGTAATGTTTCTCTTTCCTTTGTTCATAGCTCACTGCAGCTTCTGACTTATGGGCTCAAGCAGTACTCCTGCCTCATGGCCCTCAGTGGCTGGACTTATAAGCACAAGCTGCAATATACAACTAACTTTTTTCATTTTAATTTTTTTAGAAACGTGATCTGGCTTTGTCATTCAGGATGGTCTTAAACTCCTGAACTCAAGTGATTCTCCTACCTTAGCTTCCTAAGTTGCTGGGATTACAAGCATGAACCACCATGCCCAACCATAAAATTATATTTTCTAGTAATTTATTAAGTTGCTTTGCATCTATTTTTATGAAAATATTTAAAGAATTAAGTGGCAGGGGGGGCGGAGACAAGATGGCAGACTGAAGCCAGCTTTCTACAGAGGCTCCTGTCATGAAGGAGAGTTAAGGGATGAAAATTTAGCAAGTAACCTGATGGATTTGAGCAGCATCAAGAGAGAAAGTTGAAGAATGCACATCAACCCCGCTGAGGAGGACTGCGACCACAAGGACGCAAACAAAAGGTACAAAACCCATCACCGAGCAGACGGGAGTCCCCCCTCCCCCATCAGATTGGATTAAGAACCCCACAGAAAAACAGCCAGAAATCAAAGGCCCTCCCACTACACGCCACGGGAGAGACCTACTAAAATCTGGACCTACCTCCCCTACTAGGGTGCCAGGGCATTCTCCTAACAGGCATAAAATTCTATAAAACTGTAGATAACCTTGGCCTGCAACTCTGAACTCCCAGCCCCCCTTG
>CAUYPK010014095.1:0-11676 GCA_963574355.1 Loris lydekkerianus
GGGGGCGCCGCGGCGGCGGCGCCCCCCCCCCGCCCGCCCCCCCCCCCCCCCCCCCCCGGGTCTAGTTTTGTAGCTCAGGCTAGAATAAAGTGGCACAATCATAAATCATTGCAGCCTCTAACTCATAGGCTCAAGCATTCCTCCTGGGTCAGCCTCTTGAGTAGTAGGACCATAGACACACACCACCATGCCAACCTAATTTTTAAAGAAAAATATTTGTATAGACAGGGTCTCATTATTATATTGCCCAGGCTATTCTCAAACTTCCAGTTTCAAGTGATCCTTCTGCCTTGGCTTCCCAAAGTTCTGGAGTTAGAGATAAGAGCCACTGTGCCCAACCTCAGTTTTGAATACTTTCAAACCTCTCTTTGCCAAAAGGGAAATAGCTTTCCATTTTAGGTCTCAGGTCTTTCAAGTGGGACATGCATATAAAAGGTGATCAGGCCTCATTAGGCACTAGCCTTCTCAACACATTGATTCCCAGAGCTTGTGCTTTTGTACTTGTACGTGTATTCCTGAGCCTCGTTGCCCTATGTATGAGGGTCCAGCGGGAGTCACATTTCATCCAACCACAGCTGATTTTGACATCTGGCTTTCTGTCAGCTTAACCACAACCCTTGGTCTTCCCCTACTGGTCTTCTCCCCACCCCACACTGGTGTTTTGACTTCATCTGTGGTCTGCCTTTGCAAACTTCTCTCCTACCTCCTGTCTACATAGCAACATATTTGATCATGTCTGTTGTATAGCTGACCCCTTACTTGTGGCCTCAGTAATTATTATCTTTTTATTTTGTTATGAGACTTTGAAAATAATTCACTGTACATTAATGTTTATCAAACATTAATATAAAGAATAATTTCCTACAGTGGTTATTTAAAATATAGATTACTTGAAATTACTTCTCATGACTCCGATTTAGTAGATTTGGGATAGGACTAAAGAATTTACATTTTTAACAACCATTTTAGATAATCTGAGGCAAGTACTGGTCAGTGATCATCACTTAAAGATTTATGATGAAAAAAATGTATCTTCATTTCCTGATTGAAATTTGTAGAAGAAAGGAATGTTGCCAAATGTTTTTGTATAACATTATAATTTTGAAGATGATACATTAGAATTTTAGCGTTCAAAGACTATCTCAACATCATTCAACTTGAAAACACTTCCAGGACTCAAACCAACACTCTTCCCAGTGGCACCTTCTGAATGCCAGATTATCAAATAGATGTAAGGCTGGTTGAACAGAATTCATATTTTAAAACCTTAAGGAATTCAGTAAGTTTTACTATAATACTCATAAAAAGTTCATTCTTTTTCACTTTAAATTATTACTGTGTGGTTATGTTGATACATAAGAGGGTTGACAATTAAGTTTGAGAATTCATACTAGAAAAAGTGGTATATACCATATTCCTGAATCACTACAGTCACCTTCTAAGTATTTCCCTTGGGAAGCTGTCCACCAATGTCTCTATCTAGTCTATCCTTCAAAGCAATTTTGGAATTGTTTTTCTGGAATGGACATCAGAACTGTCATTACACTTGATGTCCTGGATGTAACCAAAATATCTTCCTTTCAATATTTCCTTTATCTTGTCATTGGGAGCCAGATCAGGCATAGTGTTCCAATACAGCTATTTATTTAATGGACAAAAACTCCCTCCAAGACAGTGCTATGGAGCTGCGTTGTCATGATGCAAGAGCTATGAGTTGTTGGTGAAAAGTTCTGATTGTTTTCGTCAAACTTTTTTATGCAGTCTTTCAGCACTTCCAAATAGTAAACTTGGTTTAATGAACAATCCCTCAGATATAAAAAGGGTTAGCGACATCATTTTACTCTTCAATTCACAGACCTTTTGTGGTCACGACTGACCTCCATTGTGCAGTTTAACGCCTTGTTTTAGGGTTGTATTAGTACACCCATGTCTCATCACTGATGGTATCATGGCCCAAAATGTCATCTTGCCTCTCCAGAAGGTCTTGACTCTAATTTTTCTCATCAGTGAGCTCCTTTGGGACCATTTTTGCAGATACTTTTCTCATTCCTAGATTTTCAGTAAAGATTATTCTATTTTTCTATCAATGTTTACTTGGTCTGCTATGCTTCTCATAGTCGGTAGATAATTTTGATGCACAATTCCATGACTTTTTGCAATGTTTTTCATCATTTTTGCTCATTACTGGCCACCTTGACCTCCCTTTGTCAGTGATACTTTCTGTCTCCTCAGAAAACCATTCAATTCATTGCACACTGCCATTTTCTTCATGGCATTATGCCCATAAACTAGGAGTAACACGTTCCTGATTTTATTTCTACTCTTGCCAAGTTTAACAAGAAATTTAATATTTGTTTGTTGCTCTAATTCAAGCTCTAATTCAAAAACATGCAACAGCAATGAATGTCACTCAGCATGACACAGCCACATGTCAACACAAACAAACTACAAGACACTGACAAACCAAAGTTATGAACCCTCTTGAGGTGTTTGTACAGTGCTACCATCGTATGTGCATGGTGGCAAGTTCATAAACTTGATTGTCAGATAATTGACAATGTATATTAACATAGATTATTTATTTTCTTAGTTTTATTTTGATAGGCAGAAATATTATTACTTATCTCTATAAAAGCTTTGCATGTAAAAGAATCGTGCTGTATACATTCTCCAGTAATCTCTTAGAGATGCCAAAGTGCCTTACCTGCACCACAAAAGCTTGAGTTAATATATAGATGTGTAAGTCCAACTAAATCAACTTAAATCTTCTTGGACTGTATATGCCTTCTCTAGAGATTCTAAAGAATTTTTAAAGAGGCAAAGACAACTTACCCCTCTTTTCAACTTTTATCCTAGTAGATACTGTGGTTTCTCTGGATAGGTGCTGAAATACAGTTTTACCATATGGACCATATGTATTTCTAATTAAAATGTTCAATGTCAAGTACTAAAGTTTCTTCTTCCCATAAATTACTTTGCATTTTTTTCCAAGCTGAGAATTTTTGGAAAATATTATTGGCGGGTTTACTTTTATTAGGGAATCATATTTTGGGCCCTAAATTGTTCTTACTGATGTCAGATTCTTTACTTATACTACGAGTAGGAAAGTCGAATATGCTCAGCAGCAATATATATGAGTTTGGGAGCAGAAAGTGGAGATAGCAAACCATGCTACCCTGATAATAGAGTAGAGAATAAAGCAACCATAGTGAAAGAACATAATGTAAAAAGACGGCCACCGGACTATTTTGGAATTTAAAAAATTATGAAAATCATGATACATTTAATCTTAGAATGAAAGTTATTTAATATTTTTTCTAAATAGTTGCACATTTTAAACCTTTTGAATTTTTTATCTTATTCTTTTCAACCTAACTATCACCAAGAGAAGCATATTAACAGAATACTTATAAATAATTATCTCAGAAAAGAAGGCTTTTCTATTGTTTATGACAAATTGTAGAAACATAAATAATTGTAGTGGTAACTTTGAATATTACTTTGCACTTGAGTATAAATTACAATGTAATTTTTTTTTTTTTTTTTTTTGTAAAGAGTTAAGGTCTTCCTGTATTACCCAGGATGACATGCAGTAGCACGGTCATAATTCATTGCAGTCTTGAACTCCTAAGATCAAGCAGGCCTTCTACCTCAGACTTTCTTGCAGCTGAGACTACGGACATGTTTCCCAACACCTGGCTTAATATTTAAAATTTTTTTTATAGGGAAGGGGGTCTCACTATGTTGCCCAGGCTATTCTTGAACCCCTAGCTTCAGGCTATCCTCCTGATTCAACCTCCCAAAGTTCTTGAATTATAGGCCTGTAATGTAAATTCTCAGTGATTTTTATAAATCCTTTAATTTTTACCTGAATAACTCTATTCCAGTATATTAAAAGAGAAATAGAAATTGAGAAAGAAGGACCAAGGTTTAGAAATGTGGTGAGGGACAACCTGAGGCACAGGGTGGAGTAAGAGATGGTACAGCTATCAGAAAGTGGTAACGGCCCCAGGATGGAGTAAAAATGCTGTTTCATTCATTGCTTAGAATACAATTGAATTTGAAAATTTAGTAAGGTTTGTTAAAATTTCCCAAATCAAGGGTGGCACCTGTGACTCAAAAATGTAGGGTGCCAGCCCCATATGCCAGAGATGGCGGGTTCAAACCTGGCCCTGACCAAAAACTGCCAAAAAAAAAATTCCAAAATCAAGAGAAACATTAAGCTCTTCTAGCCTTGACTGAGGCTATAGGTGCCTTGCTAGTTCTGTGAATATTGGGAAATACCATTCCCTCATCTAGGAAATTGATTTTTCTTTCCCTTCATATTGTTAGATAACACTGTGTTGGTCCATTTTGTATGGATGGAATACCTGAGACTCAGTAATTTGTGAAGAAATGGGATTGAGTTGCCTTACTGTTGTTCAGAATATACAAGGAACAGGGGGCCAGCATCTGCTTCTGGTTAGAGCTTTAGGGAGCTTCCAGTCAAAGTAGATGGTAAAGGGGAGCAGGCGAGTCATATGGTGAAAGGCAGTATCCAGAGAAGAGAAGGATGTGCCAGGCTCCAGTAAACAACCAGCAGTCCTGTGAACTAATCAAGTAAGAACTCGCTTGCAATCATGGGGACAGCACCAAGCCATTCGTGAGGGATCTGCCCCCATGATCCAAACACCTCCCATCAAGCCCTACTTTCAACACTGGGGATCAAATTTCACCATGAGATTTGGAGAGGCTGAACATCCAAACCATATCACTATCGTTCCTCCAGTGTTCAGCCTGTATATCACTTCTTCCACTTGTGTATCACTTCTTCAACCCGGGAGTAGGCAGCATACTCCTTTACATGTACCTATAGCACAATGCAGTTTTTCTTGTGTAAAGTTCACCATATTGCCTTCAAATTGTTTAATGACCTTTAAAAACCTACATTGTAAGCTACATGAGCACATGAGTTGTACTCAAAGTGTAGCACTTTGCTAAATAGAGTGGTCAATCAATAAAAGTTTGTTGACTTGCTTCTAATGGGATGATGGGTCCCAAACATCTATTTTATATTGAGAACTTCTCTTTCCTATCAGGTCCCAAATTTTAGATATTGTAATCCATTAATTTTTCTTTTCTTGGGCTAGATCAACTTGTCCCAAAAAATGTATGCTGTAGAAACCATCCTTAAAGATATTCTAGAAAGAAAAAAAAAATTACAAAGTTAAATGGGTCAGATAAATATGTATTGTCCAGTATTTTTTTTCCTTGAAAATCACACTCTAATTTCTCAAAAACTCCACATTCTGTATTAAATAAAATTGGCTTTATATTACTTACTATTTTACAGGCTTATTGCATCTTAGAGCCCATTCTCCATGACTTTATTTCTTACCATTCTGCAGAAGAATTATTTGATAAAGCACTACTTTGTTTGTTTGTTTTGTTTTTAGGTTGTTTTTGTTGTTGTTGTTGCATTTTGGCCGGGGTCGGGTTTGAACCCACCATACTCAGTATATGGGACTGGCGCCCTACTCACCGAGCCAGAGGTGCTGCCCTAAAGCACTACTTTGGAGAAAGGTTGAGTTAAACTTTGTCTATTGATTTGGAGTGAGGTCCTTTCCAAGCATTCATGAGTATCCAGTAATCACAACCTAAAATTTTAACCACATTTGTCCCATTTACTATCCATTTTACCTTAAACTATGCAACTTATAAAACCCTAAGAGGAGCATTTTGTCCTACTGTGTTATTACCTGACCTCCTATAATGGAGACAACGGTACCCCTCCCCCCAACATAGAGATCTATGTTGCAATTCCCAGAATCTGTGACTATGCTATTATTTAGAATTTCTAAATGTAATTAAATTGCACATCTTTAGATGTGATCATCCTGAATTACCCAATGGGTCTAAAATCCAATGACAAGAGGCATTACAAGAGAAAGAAGACATAGACATGGAAGAGAAGTTCATGTTACAGAAAAGGCAGAAATTGAAGGCAAAATGCAGTGAACACTTAGAGCCACTGGAAGCTGAAACAATGGAGGAAGGGATCTCCCTTAGTACCTCCAGAGGGAGTATGGCCCTACCAGAACTTTGATAGCAAATTTCTGCCTTCCTCCAACTGTAACGGAATAAATATCCATTGTTTTATGACATCAAGTCTATGCGAATTTATCGCACTAAGCTCAGCAAGTTAATAAACATGCCAATATGAAGCTGCTGAGTCATTAATTTGGAGTGTTGAGATGAAATATGAATGTAGTTAATATTTATTAATTGAAAAAGCCTGGAAAGCAAGGAACATTGGATATCTGAAGCTGAGAGCTCAGTAAGAGGACTTAGTAGAGAAGAGGAAGCAAAAGAGTTTGCCTTCCCTCTCAGGAGGAGTTTTCATGGAGAAAAGAATTTCTTCTAGATAAATATTGTGGGAAATCAATGTTAATTATAAATGTAACAATAAAACTTATTGAGTGATTAATTAATTTCCAGGCATTTTATGTAAATTAGATTACTTAATGCTTGTAGTTACCCAGCAAAATATTATTTTTTTACTCAGACATGGGCAGAAGAATTTTGTCCTTAATGATGGTTTTCATGTTGGTCGTAGTAATTAATATTAAGAGCAATTACTTCTTATTGAGAAACTACCTTACGATACACACTATGTGATACATGTTGGTGAATGTTAGGTATAATCCTTAATTTTAATATAAAAAAATTAAGTTTGGAGAGAGGTTAAATATCTAGCCCAAAATCAAACAGATGGGAAGTTCTGGAACTGGAATTTGAACAAGTCTCACTGACTTTCTATTACATCATGATGAGTTTATTTTAACCCGTGTTTACTTCTAGAGTAAAATTTTGAAAGTTTATTATAGACTGTTAGCCAAAAAATGATGCCATGCCAGGAAGGGGTCCTTGCTTGCTGGCAGAAAGTACTCATTTATGGAAAGCAGAGAAATAGGAAGAAGAGGAAACAGAGAGAGACAGGGACTAACCACATAAAGAGCTATGAGGACGACCAGCTAAAGAGAAAATTCAAAGTGTACAGATGCAAATGGGCTAAAACGTCTTACACTCTTTTCACAAAGAAAATATTCTGTATGTTAAAAGAGAACAAATTATATCCATGGTAATATCACCAAGCTTCAAGAAGGAAGGCTTTCTCCCATCACCAACTACTAGGAGAAAAAAAATCTCAGCAACTTCCTTTCTTTCCTGGTTGATTATTCCTAGTGATACAGATTATTTAAATCTTGTTCTATATCATGCATTGGCCACCACAAGATCAACCAGACCTTTTCCCTTTCTAAACATTGACTCAAGACTTAATTTTTTCAATAATATCTTGTTCTTTTTTACAATCTAACCATGTTTATTTTATTTTTTTTTTTATTTAATCCACATTTTCCTTTTACCTTTCTTGGAGAAAAGGACACAAACCATGTAATATTTAAATGCCTTACATTTTTTATTTTGAATAGAGTACAAGATTTTGATTTTTAATTTTTGCTATATTTTCACATCATATGTGTGAGATCCATGACTAAACAATTCAAATTTTAAAATTCTTTATAATCCTTAGAGGAAGGATTTTGTATTTAGACACATATGAATACATGCACTAAAAATATATATTTTTGTTACTACCTTAGGGAAAGTATGTAGAATGAGCCAAAATTAAAGGCTCTGGATCTTGCACACTGAGATCTGAGCAATAAGATATCTTATTTTTTGAGATAAATTCATCATCTTTAAAATAATTCTACCTCTAATTATAGACATAATTCAAATGTGAAATTTAAATGAAGCATATTCATCATGAAAGAGTTTGATGAAAACATTTCTTTATGATTTTTATATGTAAAATCATATTAAGTGGATCATTTATTTTGATGGAGAGTAGCAGGGTTTTGTACATGCCATAATGAGGGCCAACATGTATCTTGTATGATTTGCCTCATTAAATGCTATCAGTTTTAAAAACTGTGATTATATTCTATGTCCATAATTTAGCATACCACTGTTAGTCAAAAATGGATAACTGGGTGTATTTAAGGGAAGAGAATGCTATCTACATGTTTTTGTCTTTCTTTAAGTGAAAAATCTTTCTGAAGTGTGAAATTGGCCTGTTGGCCATTGACAGAGTTTTACAATATTTCTAATTACTACTGTTTGAGGAAGGAAACCTGCTCAGAGATGATCCAAAATAAAACCCAAATATTGGCTTTCTGCCATTCTCTGCACTGAATGGAATTATTGGCAGCTAAGTAATTGTCTTATTATTATAATCTTAGAAAAAAAAACTGTATTTTTCTCAATTTAACTCAAAAGATCACAGCAGTGTCTGTTTCATAATTGACATTTAAACTAGCTGTGCATATCACTCTTTGGTGTGCTAATGATGACACAAACATACACATATGTTTCAAATGACTTTGAAAGTAATTTAAAAATGAGTCTTACTCAAAATCACTTTATCCTCCCAAATGTTTCTTTGCCTTTCCTTTTCCCTAAATAAATACCTTTGGAAAACCAATTAGTTCCTTGAGCTTCAGTTCTGTCATATTTTATAAAAATACCGTCTTAAACTGAATTATTACCCAGACATCTTCCAGGTCTAAAGTCCTAGAAGACACAGCTGCAAATCATTCTAAACGTTGTCCAGCGGGCATCAAAATATATGGAGAAGTTTATTTGTAGATTCATTACTCCATCCCTCCCTGCTTTCTTCCTTCCTTCCTCCCTTTTTCCCTCTTTCTTATTGTCTTTCAAGAATTCATGACAGGCTAAATGAAGGAAAAAATTCCTCATGTAAAATAACTTTAATTTAAAAAATTCCATCATCAAATATGTGTGCTATTATTTGACTTTTTCTCCAGAAATGTTTAGACCTTTGACTCCATCTTCTGCCAAAGGATATGTAATTTTAAAACATTACAAATAATTATGTCTCAATTATGCCTACTATAATCAAAAGACTTTTCTTTGTCCTTTAAGGCAATTTTAAGTTAATTATTCTAAGTGTTTGACCTACTTTGACATTTCCACAGTTACAAGGAACAAGTACAATTTAAATATAATAGTATTATCATTTTTATAGTGGTGATAATAGTGTACAGAATGCCAACATTTATTGACTACTAATTGTGCTTGAAGTACTTATTATGTTACACATTTTATATAGGCAAAGAATTATAAGTAATTGATTTCATCAATGTGAAAAAGGGGAGCAGTACTTTAGCATGCTTAAGTAACTTGTTCAAAACTGTGTAGCACTAAATTGCTAAGATCCTATGATAAAAACCACCATGCTAAAGAAATGTAAGCAGAAAGCAGAAAGTAAAAGTTCTTCATCACACTGACAACAATTGTTATTATGTCTAAAATGAGCCTGAATTTTAACATTTCTCTGCCACTTTCTAAGGGTGAACTTGTCCAAGATTCTTAGTATAAGTTGCTACATTAATGAAATTCAGACAATAATATTTAATTTATTAGGTTAAGGGAAAAATTACCATTGTGCTCATTTTCTCTGCTTTTCTCCTGGAGAAGCAGCAACATTCCATAGGTAATATGGCGTCTTTAGCACAAAGCCGCAGCTTGTGACCAAGTTGCTCATCCGGGGCACTCTGTGATGGTAAAGCAGAACACAAGATGCAGGGGACCCCAGGGTGACTGTTCACGCTTCACACTCACTATTTAGAAACATCAAAGTCATCTTCTGATCGGCTTCATCCAAGAGCATCAACATCAGGTGAAATGGGCTTCATAAATTCAGTAATAATTTGAAAGCTGTGTCAAAGACATTTTGCTGAAATAGAAATACTAATAAAACTTGGGACTCAGAGTGAGTTCATTATCTTCCTCATCAAGTTTTCAGAAAAAATGTTCCTTATTAGTTTCCATCCCCTGGTGGATTCAGGCTGTTTTTATAGACTGGGTTCGAACAAAGTGTCTGGGGCCACCTGCCAAGGAGGGACAGGTGGTTTGATCAATGGGCTCTCTTATCACATGAGGTAATGGCACATCTATTTGGACCATCTGAGCTGAGATAGCAGATGCTGGTGCAATCTGAGTATTTGGAGAAACAACAACAACAACAACAACAAAAAGAGAAAGCAACTTTAGAAACAATCCTTTTTTGGTGCAGATTCACGGGGTGTTGCCAAAGACTCACAGAGAGCAGTCTGCACATCCCAAACATGATGGGGCAGCTCTGATGTATCACAGATCTCAGGCCAGCTAAAAGGATTAGTTGAAAATAAATTTTTAAAAACTACATCCAATTCCTTGCAACATTAGAGCATTCAAACTGGTATAGTCTTAACTGGAGTAACTTCTGCAAATGGCAAGCCTTGCTTCATGGCTGAGTTCTACAATAAATGGTTATGCAATCCTTGCTCAGGTTGAAGATTGCCAGATATCGTTCTACCCCTACTTTTCATGACCTTGCCTTGCTGGAAAGTTTGTGGTCTACATCTGGGTCAATTTTAAACTAAGCGACAACCTATGAGATCAGACAATTAAGTTCCCAAACTCATCCTAGAAAAAAGTGTATATATACCTCATTGCTGAATATCTCTACCATCACCTTCAAAGTATTCCCCTTGGGAAGCTATATACTGACAACAGCACCTGGTCACCTTTCAAAGCAATTTTGGAACTATTTTTCTGGAATGGCCATTACAACTGTCATTGTATGTAGGTCTGACACTTAAGTTTACAAACTCATCCTGGAACACTTTCTGGAATGGCCATTACAGCTGTCATCATACAAGGCCTGACAATTAAATTTGTAAACTCATCCTAGAAAATGTGCTTTGAAAGGGGGACTTGGTGCTGGCATTGGTGTGTAGCTTCCTAAGGGGACTATTTCAAAGTGACTATGGTGATCTCCAACAATGATGTATGTAGCAATTTTTCTAGGATGAGTTTGCAAATTTAATTGTCTGACCTCATATTTATGATAGTATTCTTTTTTTAATCTGTCTTTCAGACTGTGGATCCATGATCTGTCTGTCATTCATCCATCTATCCATACATTCAATACATTAGTCAGACATTAAGCTGTGTATTTAGGCAAGTTTTTATTTATTAATTACATTAACTACATTTATCTATTTAAAAAAATTTTTTTAATATGTCAGTGTATTCTTATTTGGGACATAAATGAGAGTTAGTAAAAATAGATTTTAATTAATAAGGACTTTTATCTAGTATGTAATGTACCTATAGAAAACAAATATAGCCAATTTAACTAGACCGAAATGATATTGCATTGTGGTTTTGATTGTGTTTACCTGACTGTGATGTTGAACATATTCTTATATACCTATTGGCCATCTGTATATCTTCAAATGAGTTTTTTCATCCTTCCTTCTTCCCTTGCTACCCTTATTTACCCTTCACCTTTGGGCCATGTATCCCAAAAAAAGGTTAGAGGCAGTTAAATCAGGTCAAGGTCTGATATCACTGGCTCATTAACCAAGAATCTAACTATTATTCTTCACCACCCTCCATAGCACCCATGACGGGTAAGATTCCCAAAACTGGGACAACCTAAGACAGGATATGGAGAGGCTGCATGGTGGATTACATTCATAGTACCCAAAGATGAGTAAGATCACTCTGCGTTCAGTCAACCTAAGACAGGGACCAAACCATTGATGTTTGTATCCCCATGAC
>CAUYPK010014098.1:0-55884 GCA_963574355.1 Loris lydekkerianus
TGGCTTTAACCATCCACAGAAGATGCGGAAAGAGGGTTTTATGTCCTTGTTTCCCCTTTTTGACATAGAAGGTGACTACAAGACCAAAAGTCACAATATAACAAAGACATCTGTACCAGAATGTTTATTGCAGCCCAATTCATAATTGCTAAGTCATGGAAGAAGCCCAAGTGCCCATCAATCCACGAATGGACTAGCAAATTTTGGTACATGTATACCATGGAATATTATGCACCCTTAAAGAAAGATGGAGACTTTACCTCTTTCATGTTTACATGGATGGAGCTGGAACATATTCTTAGCAAAGTATCTCAGGAATGGAAGAAAAAGTATCCAATGTACTCAGCTCTACTATGAAGGTAAATTATAGCTTTCACATGAAGGCTATAACCCAACTCTAGCACAAGACTATGGGGAAAGGGCCAAGGAAGGGGAAGGGAGGGGGGAGGTTTGGGTGGAGGGAGGGTAATGGGTGGGGCCACACCTAGGGTGCATCTTAGAATGGGTACAGGCGAAACTTACTAAATGCAGAATACAAATGCCTACATACAGTAACTAAGAAAATGCCTTGAAGGCTATGTTGAACAGTTTGATGAGAATATTTCAGATTGTATATGAAACCCACACATTGTACCCCTTGATTGCAATATGTACACAGCTATGATTTAACAATAAAAATAAATAAATTAAAAAAAAAATAAATGTGGACCCCAAGGAAAAACAGCCCCCTTGCATAGGCGCATAGTTCTCTTTTCACAAATATCTGTGATTCCTCCTATACCCTGTTAAATGTGTATATTCAGCCACCCTGCGCAGTAGCTCAGAATAAAATCTTCTGTCCCTTCCCAGAACCCAGTGCTCTTGGCTTGTGGCCAGGTGCCCTGTCCCCCAGCCTGCTGGAATGGCCATTACAGAGGGCAATAAACACTTTCAAAGAGATAAAGCTTTCCTTCTCCAAATTATACACCTTATTATTGTTTTCAGTTAACAGGATCTTAAGACAGTTTTTCTCCCCAAATCACTGTAGGATAAGACAAAATTCATTAATCTCTGGCATCTACAACAGTATTATGCTTGTGTAAAAGCAATGCTTTACAAACATTGATTAGTTGATGGATTAATAAACTCTGGGAGCATATTTTATATAAAATAAAATTATTCTATTTAACAATGCAAAACAGTTCTGTAGTCCTGACTTTCTCACCTGGAAGGGTAAGACATAGAATGATGCAAGGGGTTTCCTAGTTGGTCATATTTGGGAGGGAAAGTTGGGCGAGGGGTTTCACCTTGGGCCAGGTGAATCAAAATTTCTCTTTCAGAGATGAAAACTCTAATTATTCCTAATAGAAAAAGTATTGAAACAATTTATTAGGCAACATAAAATCTCTAAAAATATATTTTCTTTTGATGTCATGAGCCCTCTGGATTAACAGCCATGAAACTCACAGCTAAAAATTCAGGGAAAGAATTGCGACGTTTTTTCTTCACTTTTGCCAATCTTTTCGAAAACAACTTTTTGCAATTAGTGCCTGCATAACCTCTGCTTTCCTACAGATCGCCATTAAACAAACTTTTTGTATGTTTCCTTGAAGAGAAGTAAGAGCTGCCACTGCACTTACACTAGTATTACAGAAAGCTGAAAGACAGGGTGAAGGTGTCAACACCCCAGCAGGAACGGAGAAAGAGACAGAAGGCAAAGATGCCATCGCTGTCCTCAAAGGTTCCCAGTAAGGGGACAGGCAGAATCATTTATAAATACTAATGCCGGTTAAAGGGTGGAACACATGGCTAGTACTGAGACATGAGTAACGTGTGATGGGAGCATAGAGGAGTGAGTAATTACTGATGAGAGTGGGCAGGACAGTAGTGCTGGCTTATGACTCCAGGAATCTATTCTAGGCGAGATTTGAGCTGGCACTTAACTACTTACTTTAGCATTTTTTTTTTTTTTTTTGGAGTTAATGTTTTATTTTAACAAGAATTCTTCATTATCTAATTCCCTTTGAGAGGAGTCTCAGATAACCCTGAACTGAAAAAAAATTCATTTCACAGGAAGAACATTGTAACAAAATCTGAGCCTTGGGCAGCACTTGAAGGGGAACACAACTCTGCCAGATGTGAACCTCCATGTGTCAAACCAGCACAAACACCACATGTGTATTACTATTAATACAGAAAATAAACTTCTTACAAAAATTTCTGTTTATATTTGGTCAAATAAACAGTTTTAAAAATTAAGAAATATGCCCTAAAACCATAAAAATAAAAAGCCAACAGAAAGGACAAAAAACTCAGGGTTAGGCATTTTTTCAACTTTTTCATGAGCCATAAATCACATTTTTCTTTTTTGGAGACAGGCTCTGCTCTCTCTCACTGGCTTGACTGAAGTGGTGCAATCATAGCTCACTACAACCCTAAACTCCCAGGCTCAAGCAATGCTCCTGGATCAGCTTCTGCAGTAGAGGTATACACCACTATGCCTACTATTTTTTTTTCTTTTATTTTGTAGAGATGAGGGTCTTGCTATGCTGTCCAGCCTGGTCTGGAACTCCTAGCCTGAAGTGATCCTCCCACCTCCGCCTTCCAAAGTGCTAGGATTACAGGCATAAGCCACTGTGCCATTCTTTACAAAGTAAATTATGTGCTGTTATTTATTCTTTAGCACTAGGGTTAGGATTGTGATCTGAGCTTTAGTAAATCAGAAAAGAAAACCTCTATTATAGGACATTTAGTTTATCTAGATCTGAATGCCTAAAGAGGTGGTATTTCACCTTACAATGTGTAATCTGTGGGTCACGCTGGGTCTTCCAAAACAGTTCTCTTGACTATTTTATAATCTTTAGGAAATGTGGTATAAGGGAAGAAAAGGGAAGTAAGATTAGATGACTGTGTGTGAGAGCTTCATGTGAGGGGTAAAATTTACAGATCGCAAATTCCTTTGAGACTATTCTGAGAGTGGAGAAAAGAACAGAATTCCTTTTCTTCCAAGCCAAGCCAAATTATAGTAATTTGCAACGTTTTCAAGGTACAGTCATTATGATTTATTAACGTAGGAATCAGAGCAGAAGATCTTCCACATACAATAAGAGAATTAGGGATAAATTATTGAAAAAGTAACCTGGGTTTGAAAGTCTAGGCGATTTTCCTGAACTTTCTGCCTTTGGTTTCCTCATCTACTAAAAGAGATGAAAATATCTACACTGCGGTGTGGTAAGGATTAAATGAGTTCACGAACCTGAGAGCTAAGTATCCAGTGCCTGGCTTCACCACAAATGCCCGTTGTATATCTGATAGTCCCCCATAGACACTGTAAGGACCTCGGACATACATTCAATTCACTTGGAATCTCTTGATCATTTCATTGAATTACTATTTTTAAACACTACATTTCTATAACTGTTTCCCTCTGTCATTAATTCTCCTATGTTTTATGCTTCTCCTTTTTTCCCCTTAAATGGATTATGTAAGGAATTCTGCATTATGACAGTCTCAGATGACTGGATAATGTCACAACATAAAATAACTTCCAGATTCCTCCATGACTTTCCCCCCTCCATTTTTGAGAGTTTTGTGAAAAAGCTGTTCTTCTACGTAAACCTCATTATGCCTCAAGTCCATACACTTCTTAGTTCTTCATAAAAATTATGTACATTTCTTTATGTACCAAAACCCAAACCTTGACTTGGTACTTAAAACTTATAAAATATACTCAGACGAGACCTCATTTAATTTCCACAACAATCTGGTGCAGTGGGTGGACTGAGGCATCTCATCCCCACGACGTGCCCCATGACTATCAATGTGTGCAGGACAAAGGCTCCGCCTTCCCTGTCCTGCTGTTCTCCAGTGCAGCTTCTCAGATGTCTGGCTCAGTCCATGTAACAGCAATAACGCTGGACACAGTTATTAATCTTCAGCACGCTGCCGTCCCATTGTCTTTCATGAATACATAGTTTCATACAGTTTGGGAAAATTTCTTAAACTGTCTTGTCCAATCCTCACTTTATACATGGGTCATTACAAAAATTTGGAGACACACAAAAATCAAAAAACACAAATCCACGCAACAGAAACAAATGAAGCCCTTCCAGCAACAACAAGCAGCCAAGCAAGTTAAAACTTACATGGGCTGACTCTGAAAGGACGTTGTCAACTATGTTTCTTGGAGATGAAATAATGGACTGTGACAGTCTGTCTCAAAACTTTCATAATGACATATGTGTGCACGTGCACTGTTTTGTTTACATACCTGTAAAACCTAGTAAGTGATGGAGCAGTGACATTTCATACCTGGAAGATGCGTACAGAAAAGTCTACGAGTCTATGAGTCTCTATAGTTGGCTGCAAATACGCTTGGCAGGGGCCGTTTTCTTAGGCCCAGCTAAGCCCCTGATGCCCGGGCCTGTTTGGCACCATCTTGACAACCCTCTGTTATGTGATCTTTAACTTAGAGTACACAGAGGCCTTGGTGAGGAAAGAAAAGATGTACCTTTCAGTCTAACAGTGCTAACTAATCCCAGCATTACTAGAAACTAGAATCGTTGAGATTGATGTTTCTGGAGACCCTGGAGGGTTGGGTGACAAAGAGAAATGAGCCAGCAGCCAGGGGCTGGTTTGAGCCTTGCAAGGCCAGCCTCCAGCAGTCAGGCCTGTGCACAGCATTTCTTCTCTGGGCCTAAATTCCTTTGCCGGTAAAATAAAAGATTTAGGGGTAAGTGCAGTGGTTCATGCCTGAAATCTGGCACTCTGGGAGGCCAAAGTGGGAGGAATGCTTCAGGCCAGGAGTTCAAGACCAGCCTGAGGTACGGTAAGACCCTGTCTCCACAAAAAGTAGAAGAATTAGCCAGGTGTAGTGGTACGTGTTTGTAGTCCTGGCTACTCGGGGGTGTGGGGAGGAGGCAGTGGGACTGCTTGATACCAGGAGTTTGAGGTTGCTGTGAGCTAGGTTGACGCCATGGCACTCTAACCAGGCAATAAGGGAGACTGCTTAAAAATAAATAAGTAAATAAATAAAAATAAAAATAAAATAAATTAATGGATTTAAGTTCATTGACTTCTTGGTCCCTTGAAATTCCTACTGAATTGAGAGCTGATAAAAACTGAAATAGGGCAGGGGTCTTTCTCTTGTTTACAGCTGCAAACACCCCTCACCCCTGTTTCCAGAATAATGCCTGTCAGACAGAAGGAGCTTAATAAATATCAAGTAAATGAATGAATGATCACTTGGGAATACTTTAAAGATTCATCCAACAGCCTCTACTCCCACAGGCATGGTCAAAATTTCACACCCATCCTTAGATGCTTTCTGTCACCACCCTAGTTAAGCAGTCCCTTCTCCTGAGCCGGACTCTATCTCATCACCCCGTTACTCTCTTCATCGTCCTTATCATCATCTGGTATCACTGCAAGTATTTTCTTGCTGCCAAGGTTATTGTTTACCTGCACCCTGGTCTGTCCATGTTCTCTGGAACACTATTCAAAACATTTTTCAAGTGTTCAGGTATTATTCAGCAGCGTTCAAGTATTTTTGATTTAAAAAATGTCATGAAATAATTTAAGGTCTCTTTCAACTCTTAGGTTCTTGGATTCTATATTAGCAAGAGTATATGTCTCAAAAACAACAACAACAACAAAAAACCAAACTAGTGCTACAACTTTCCCTAGGAATATAAATGATCTGAAGTCAATCACACAACAGGAAGTAGGACAGCACTCTTTTTACTTACAGTATTTGTCTATCATGGGTAACTGACCCATCTAGGGAAAATCTACAACCGGTGCCCAAGTGATGATATTTTCAGCTATGTGTACACATAGTAATAACTGCCTGCCTACACATTTCATATCAGAATTAAACCATTGTGAATCATCGGTTAGACTACAGATCTACAAGCAGAGGCTAGAAATGTTCCCAATATCATTCTGCTCATGTGTCGGCTCCCTTCAGAGTTGCCTGAAATGGAAGCCCTGCCAAGATGTTTATTCTCTACCTGGCTTTATGAATTACAATTACTTCCTAAATTACAGAAAGCCACAAGTGGTCTGAGATGAAAACGTAGGATTGTGGGAGGTCTCCCTGCTCATACTCACGGAGACAACAGAAAAGCTTATTTGAACCAAACTTGATCCTCTTTCAAAAGAAGGGAAAACATTAAGCCTCTATCTCCTGGGACTGGCAAAGGGGACAGCCAGAGGGCCATGAGCTAACTTTGATTCTCTAGAGATCAGATTTGGCAATCACTTGGCTTCTGTTGAGAACAAGGCCTTCTGATTGTAACTTCTGCCAGTAGAAAAGAAAAGGGCAACACCATCACTTAAGGAAGGCTGTCAAGACACACCAGCATTCTGGCTGCAATTGATCCCCACCGATGCATATGTCAAATACCCAGCTCTGAACCCGTTCACCAGAATGGAATTTCACGAAAGAGCTCAGAGGGAAGCTGATGAAGCGATTTGTTTTTCTTAAATTGTATCTTGGCCGTAATATTTTCTGACACTGGAAATAAAGTAATTGCATGTTTTGGTTCTTCCCTCAACCTGCCAAAAGTGATTTAGATTAACTAGGTACAAAAAGCCCAGACGGAGGGTACAGGGTTTTCTATTCCATAACTGCTGAAAGACAAAGGAGACAAAAAATACAGATGTTTTTTCCTTTCTGCTGCAAAGGGTGGTGGACTAACTCTTTCAGTGTCTCTGGAATGCAAATTTTCTTTCACAGTTTAGCAGTCTTTTTTGGATTTCAGCACAGTGAACTAACACGTTCCTAGATTCCAAGACCTCCAGAGAACCAGATGGATGAGAGAAATTGGGAAAAAGAACCCACACTGCTTGAAAAAGGTATGAATTTCTCACTCTGCATTTAGCCAAAAAGCTCTGGAAATTAGAAAAGTGTAATCACTTTTGGTTTGTTCAAATGCATGCCATCCTAGAGTTGTTTGTGGTGGGTAAAAAAAAAAAAAAAAAAAAATCCATGAGATTCGATGGTTTGGAGTCTGTGTTCAGTTTAAGTTAGGATGCAAACTTTAACAGAGAAGATATGATTACTATCAAAGCAGAAAAGAATGTAGATGAACGAGATTACTCAAGAGGATCACTATATAACCTGTGCTCTAAGACAGTGGCTGCTTCCCAGAGCCAGAAGTTTTAACTTGATGATCAAGGCCCTTCAGGATATGGGCCTCCCTATCCTTCCCAGATCCTGATCTCATTATTTCCCTCTAAACTCAGTCTTCGTTTCTATGGACCCAAGCTCTTTAACCCTTGATGCTTCCCATTCTCATAAGTCTTTCCTTCCACTGCTGACTCTACCTGGAATATTTTTACTGAGCAAGCTCAATGCCTCAACATTTAGGGTGTGTGTGAACGTTACCCCCTTTACTGATCATTTTCCTCCTCTACTGTTCTTTTACAGAAGTTTTCATACCTTCTTTACAGCAAGGGTCCATAATTGCCAAAAACAGTCACATCTCATCCCACAATGTCATAGTCCACCCACGGGAGGTAAGGTTCTGGGAGGATTTCTGTAACAACCGGGCCATACTCTACCAGTGATGGCGCCTGACTCCTGATGCTAGTCATAACATGTACTATTGCATTTCTCTGGAAATTTATACTTTCAGAGCTCTGAGCTGCTGTCTTAGTCTGTTTTGTGGTGCAATCACAGAATATCACAGGCTAAGTAATTTATAAACAATAGAAGTTTATTTGCCTCATGGTACGAGAGGCTGGGCAGTGCAAGAGCATAATGCCAGCATCTGGGGAAAGCCTTCGGTGCTATAACGCATGGCCAAACACAGAAAGGTAGGAGAGGGTGAGGCGGAGAGGGCAAGGGGGAGCTAAATTCATTTTTTATAACAACTACTCTGAAGATAAGTACTAAGCCACATCCATGGTAACACTGTTAATCCATTTATGAGGACAGAGACCTCAGGTCCTAAGCAACTCTTAGTTTTTTAATTTTTTGAGACAGAGTCTCACACCGTACCTCTTGGTAGAGTGCCATGGCATCATAGCTCACAGCAAACTCAAACTCTTGGGCTTGAGCAAACCTTTGGCCCCAGCCTCCAGAGTAGCTGGGGCGACAGGCATGTGCCACAACTCCTGACTAGTTTTTCTATTTTTAGTAGAGATGAGGTCTTGCTCTTGCTCAGGCTTGTCTGAAACTTCTGAGCTGAAGTGATCTACCTGCCTAAGCCTTCCAGAGGGCTAGGATTATAGGGGTGAGTCACCCGCCTGGCCCTAATCACCTCTCATTAGGCTCCATTTCCCAACACCGTTGCACTGAAAATTAAGTTTCCAATACAGGAACTTTTCAGTATACATTCAAACCATCGCAGCTGCCATGTAAGGAGGTTGGGTTAGCTCAGAGCTGCCATGCTATAGACCTCATAAAAACAGGGAGATGGTTGAAGAGCTCCAGTTGTGCCAAATCAGCTGTTGAAGAATTCCTAGCCCAGGTGTAGGAGAGGCAGCCTTTGAGAGATCTCAGGCCAGAAACCACGTGAAAGACCCCACACTGGTATTATCCATTTTAGATGCCGTCACATTTCTGACCCATGGAACTATGAGAGATAATAAATCATGATTGTTCTTTTCATCCAAAACGTTTTGGAGTGATTGGGTATGTAGCTATAGTAACTGAAACATAAGCATTAATTTCCATATTAGATGCTGAGCTCTTCAAAGATAAGAACTAAAAAAAAAAATTCTTTATGTTTCTAGCATTGAAAAATGTACATAAAATACAGTAGAGGTTGTTTGTTGAATACATACATGAATGAATAAATATTAAATTTTGGACACGGCCACTTAAAATTAATGCAGTGTAGAGAGTAATGGGTGGGGCCACATCTATAGTGCATCTTAGAATGGGTACAGGCAATTGCACTAATGTAGACAGCTATGATTTAACAATAAAAAAAAAAAAACTAAAAAAAAATTAATGCAGTGTAACTTCATGAAGCTAGTTACATATATTAAAACTACTTGGACATATTGGGCAACAGTAATGCCCAACTGCAGAGTATAAATATAAAATTGGTCTTTCTCCTACATACAAATAGTAATGTGGTTTTCAAATTATATAAGCTATTGTTTATTCCTATATTAGCAAGAGAATACATTGGTAAAGAAATATGTATATAGAATTCTTTTTCTTCAAAAGTATCCAATACTACTTTTTTGTTGTTTGTTTTTATTTTATTTATTATTATTATTATTTTAGTACATACAGGGTCTCCCTCTTGCTTAAGCTGGTCTTGAACTCCTGAGCTCAAGCAATCCACCCTCTCAGAGTGCTAGGATTATAGGGATGAGCCACTACCCCTGGCTCCACTGAATATTTTAACTCCACCTATTACTCTACCATACTATTCTATCGTCTATCACTTAATCACAACAGCCTCCTGTTGGTCTCTCAACTTCCCCATTTTTCTCCAGTCCATTCTATCACTCTTCTGATTTACCTAAATGGCATATCGGACTCACTCAGATAACCATAAAAACCGAAGAGTTCATTCAGAAAGTAATGACCCCCCCAGACCTATTTGGCTATTATTTCTGGGTTTTGGATTCAGTCGCCTGTCACTTTAAGACTGTTCTATGCTGTGTCATACTTACTTTATGATTTGTACATTACGCCCTTTTCCCGTTCCTTGGTTTTTCTTTTCATGTATCAAAGAGGTTGGACCAGATGATGACTAAGATCCGTGTCAGGCTTCTCCTTCTCTATGACTGGATGGCATTCATAAGGAAAAAACTCCAAAGAGAAAAAATATTTCAGATAGCTTCCTTGCTCCAGCATCTTGGCCTGCTGCCCACTGGTGACTGGCCCTCAGCAGCAGTGAGAGTTCTACATGAGCGTCAGTGAGAGACGCTGCAGAGAGGAGCCCCCGTCACACAGCATGCCAGTGTGAACAGCTTGCCTGTGGTTCGTCTCAACGGAGACACGTGAGATAAGGTGTGAGGCTTTGACAGCTCCCAGGAGTCTCAACCCGGACCTTGTTCTGCCTGTATTACCCCATGGTTGGTATGTATGTGTGAATTAGATAAGATTGTAGGTCTCAATTGACTGTTGTAATTACATCCATGTATTCTCATGGGATGGAACATAACATTTTATGATTTATGATCATAAACATTTATAACTTGGTTTTCTGCAAAACCTCAGAGCCAGGACATGATCAGGCAAGCAACACAAATAGGAAACAATGTAAGAAGGGGTCGACTGTCAGGGTCTTGCAAGTGGCCTGAGAGGACATCTGTTTCCAACTTGGTTCCTCAGGAACTCCATTTCCCTTATCCTAGTCATGTCTCTGCTTCTTGTTTTCTATTAATTTTTTCCTTAAATAAATTCTACATTATAGCTGTCACTTATTTTATTTATTTATTTTTAAAATTTTTTGAGACAGAGTCTCACTATATTGCCCTCAGTAGAGTGCTGTAGCGTCACAGCTCACAGCAACCTCAAACTCTTGGGCTTAAGGGAGAACCTTGCCTCAGCCTCCCAAGTAGCTGGGACTATAGGCGCCCACCACAACGCCCAGCTACTTTTTGTTGCAGTTTTCATTGTTGCTTAGCTGGCTGGGGCTGGGTTTGAACCTGCCAACTTTGGTGTACGTGGCTGGCGCTATAACCACTGTGCAATGGGTGCCGAGCCTATAACTTATTTTAAATGTGTATTCAAACATTACCTGTTTATTTTACACTGACTAAACCAGGGAAGGCGTGTTTTTTTTTTTTTTCCAATTGTCTAATCATTGAAGCCCACCTGAGCCATTTCAAACGTCCCCATATCCTTGTTTGCTTTCCTGGTTTGAAGAAAAGATACTTACCTAACAACTTCTTAAGAGTTCAAGACAAGATGTAAGAGACAGAAAAGGAGAAACAATTTTATAAGAGCTCGGTTCATAATAGTAACCTTTCTTATTTTACTACAGTACTTCTAACCAACTATGTTACTTCTATATTTGTCTTATTGATATTTTTTAAAGTCTTAAACTACAAAGGTCCACACTGAATACTCTCCCATCTTTCCAAAGCCCTCTCCCTTCTGGGGTTTCTGACTGTATTAGAATCCTACCCACTTACCCAAAATAATAACCCTGGAGTCTTTTTTTTTTTTGAGACAGTCTTACTCTGTTGCTTGGGTATAGTGCCATGGCATCAAACAGCTCACGGCAACCTCAAACTCTTGGGCTCAAGCGATCTTCTAGCCTCAGCCCTGCATGAGTAGCTGGGACTACAGACATCTGCCACATTGCCCTGCTAGTTTTTCTATTTTTAGTAGAAACAGGGTCTCACTGTGGCTCAGGCTGGTTTCAAACTTCTGAGCTTGAGCAATCTACCTGCCTTGGCCTCCCAGAGTGCTGGGATTACAGGCATGAGCCACTGTGCCTGGCCAACCCTGGAGTCTGACTTTTCCATGCCTCTCACTTCCCACATGTCAACAATCAAGAGTCCATCCTTGCCTTCCTCTCAATCCTCCTTGTTTTCACCCTGGCTCAGGTTCTCATCATTCCTGACAGTCTAACCGCAGCATCATCATTGGTGACCTTTCTGACTCCAGGAATCTCATGCTCAAATGCAAGAACAGGAAAGCAAATGGTGGAATGCTTGCTCCAACTCAAAAGTGGAAGGCTCTTCTCAGCAACTGCTAATTCTTGCCAGGCAAAAATTCTGAACTCTACTTTTTAACAGAAGTTAAACATCTAGATTTTTATGTTAATTCTTCCAAGTTTTTAATGTTTGCAACTAGTTTAAAATTAAAAAAAAAAAAAAATCTTTTCAATATCCAACTAAATATACCTGCAGTCATTTGGCCTGAGAGCAGCCACTGTGTGACTCCTGGCTTGCTCTAGCTGATCACCTTTGCTACTCAGACAGGATCATATCTATTGCTTGCTTAAAAACTGTATATAGATCCTCCTATGCCTATAGGAGAAATGCAGGTTTTTGGCATGGTGAGAACTTCCATAACTTTGACCTACAAACAGCCATTCCCCTGGGTGCCCTTTGTTTTACCCAAATCAGGTTACTTGCAGTTCTCTGAACACATCTTAGACTCTGTCCTCCCTGGCACCTCTCCTCCTGTTACTCTTCCCTCTTAGGTCTCTGACTGAATGACTCCAGACTGCAACCGTATGTGCTTTATTCTCTGGAGCCTTCCCTGAATCAGTCCCTCTCAGGCAGAACTGGTCAGTCCTCCTTTTTCCACCCATAAAGCTTTTGGAAGTATACTCCTGTAGCATGCAATGTGTTCTGGTTTTGTGCACATGTTTGGCTCCACCATATTTTGAGCTCTTTGAGATGGGACCAAGAGTTCCTCATCTTTTGCATCCTCTACTTACCGCAGTGTCTAACACAAACCAGCAGGAGTGCAACAGACGTCCCTTGACTCGTGAGGGACTAAATATAGCACAAAGGAGGCAGAGTCGATTCTGTTGAGGTTAAGTGTGAATCCTCATCTGGTTTAGGGGAGAAGAGACTTCACGGGGGAAAGTAGGCTTATTATGCAGCTTTAAAAAAAAAGATGGAGACTTTATCTCTTTTATGTTTACATGGATGGAGCTGGAACATATTCTTAGTAAAGTATCCAATGTACTCAGGACTATTATGAAACCAATATATAATCACCCACACTTTCATATGAAAGATAAAACACAACTATAGTCCAGGAAGAAGGAGGGAGGATGAGGGGAGGGCGGAGGGCAGGTGGAGGGAGGGTTATCAGTGGGACCTCACCTATGATGTATATTGCAAGGGTATGTGTCAAATCTATTATGTGTAGAGTATAAATGTCATAACACAATAATTAAGTAAGTGAGGTGAAGGCTGTGTTAACCAGTTTGATGTCAGCATTCCAAATTGTATATAAAATCAGCACATAGTACCTCCTTAATGCATTAATGCACACAGTTATGATTTAATAAAAATTAAGAGGAAAAAAAGAAGATGATGAAGCGGCAGTGTGGAGGTCTGGGCAGTAATTTCAAGTGTTTTCCTTATCTGAGCTAAACAACAATGCTGAACACTTTGTAGTCCCGTAGCAGCTTTCTCAGGTGGCGCTCAGTCCACTGCAGATACCATCTCCTGTACCTTGTTTGTGAACCGACTGGCCCCAAGTTCACACTGTCAGTCTTTGGAAGAAACAACAGACCCAAGAGCTCCCAATTACCACGTCCGTGCTGGGAGTGGCAGAGCACATGTCTCCATTACCCGTGTCTCCTTGTCAAGGGTACACGGCATAAACACATACACTGGAGGAGACTTAGAGAAACGGGCTGTGGGCCCTGTTTAGATATGCGGCTCACTCACTCACATCCCATCAAGGAAAACAAATCACAGACACTCTGAACAGTTCCCCAAAGAGAGGTCCATTCTAAAACTCCTTAGTCACAGACAATTAATGTGTCTTCTGCAAGGGAAAATTTATTTTACTGTGTGAATATTTTTGTAACTCAAAAATCCTCCCTCAAGCCCATTGAATTTGTAGCTACTTTCATGCTTTTTACCCAGCCCTCAACCCCTACCTTCCAGTGACAGGGGTATGAAGCAGGTTCCCAGCTTTTGTGGCTGTCTGACCCTGGGGCTGTTTGTTCCAGGGGCAGTCTGAGCCTCCACTGCAGAACCTTGAATCACAGCTCCCTAAACAGAGGCATCCCCTGTAATGCAGTGCCCAGTGTGGTCACAGAAGAAACATTTTAATTGTGCCCCTCTGGGTTCTTCACTGGAAAACGCCCAGGCACCAAGGCTTTAAAATACGTTTTTCTGGAACTAATCACAATTTGGTTAAATATAAGGCAACAGTGAAAGATCTCAGGGCCTGTGAGTGTGAAAATGAAGTTCACACTTCATTTTGGAAGCTCCCAAATTAGAGTTTAAAACTTTGCCCTTGAGTAAATGTTAGAGGAACTAATATTGATGTTATAAATAGAAGTAGCAGAAATGACAACTCCCCATTAGTACATTTATTGGTTCATACCTATGTGCCATGAATTTTATATGTATTATCTAAGATCCTCAAGACGACCTTCAAAAATAGACATTATTATTCCCAATTTACTGGCAACGAGACTAAGAGAGTTTAAATGATTTGCTCAATGGTGTTCAACTGGAACGCAGCTAGGCCAATATTAAAAACTTAGCCTTTCTGAATTTGTAAGTCCATATTCTTTCCTCTCCATTGTATTGCAAAAAAAGTGTCAAAAAGATGGACAATAAAAATGGTGGATTCTTCTCAAATCTATTTTTACTTAGAGATGGAATTTTGAATTTTTCACTAATGTATGAGTAAATATGTTAAACTCTAAATTCCCTCCATGTCCAAAATAATTATATTATTGACTTATGGGAAGCTAGAAATTTATTCTCCTTCACTGTTCAAAGGCCTCCAGTTTCTTTCTTTCTTTCTTTTTTTAATGCTAGTGAGTTATGACAACATCACAGCACTCCACCCAGGGCAACTAAGTAAGACTCTATCTCAAACAAACAAACAAAATAAAATAAAAAATCTATGAAAAGCATTTCCCATAGGGGGAGGAATTGTGTTTTACTGGCCTTTTCTCTGTAATGTGAAAAGCAGGAAAGGAAGGATTCAATACATTGAGTCCTAACATAAAGTAGACATTGCCAAATGAGTAATATTGACCTAGGACCATGTTAGTCTATCCAGTGCCTCAACTCTGGCAATACAACTTGTATGACAAGTCAGAAGGAAAGAAAATAAGACAATAGTTTAGACAGTTCTGGAAAGACATTAGTCAAACATGGGAATGAGACAGAAACCATAGACTTATAATGGAGTTTCGAAGTATGAGAAAAGACATGATAAAGTCTGCTATCTAGGGTAATCTTGCAAAGGAATAAGTAGTATCCTAAGTACTTGAAAAAGTATAAAATTTCGAGGATTTACACTTTCTAGGGAAATCTTGTAGGAAGCTCTTTAGACAACATTTCTTCTCTAGTCTCTGAGTTTAGAAAGTGTCTGAGAGAGGCAGAGGGATCAGGTTGGTGTTGGGGTTCTCAAAAACCTGCGCCCTTGATACTGAAGAAGATGGATCTGACCCAAAGATTCAGTACATGAACTTCCATGTCTTTGACTTACTTGAATTCACAATAAAATAGAAATGAGAAGAATAGATAAACTAACTATGGTATATTCATAGAACATGGTACATTCATGGAATAGTAAATAAGAAAAGAACAGATTGCTGACACAACAACAGAAATGAATTGATGAATCTCCAAAAATGGCACATGAAATGAAATAATCTTGATTAAAAAAATACAGTAGAATTCTACTTATCTGAATTAGAAGAACAGACAGTAATAATTTATAGTGATACAAGTCTTAAAGTCATTGCCTCCTGAAAGAACCTTTTGGGATGATATATACAATTGCCAGCTCTCAGCCAGGAGACACATATCTGGGGAGGTCTAATGCTCCTTGGTAAATGTGAAGATCATGCTGCCTTTCCCAAGTCACCCACTCTGTGAAGGCTGCCCCTTCTCTTTCTCCCAAGAGCCCTTCCTTCTCCTGGCATACTGGGACCCTGAGATGACCTTCTGTATGGCTGGCTGGGTGGGAGCTTCTGATGCTTTGCAGGTCCCTGGAGCCTGCATGGGGCTTCTGGTCCCCGGTGCACAGCCAGGCCCTGGGCCTGTGCTCGGCACATCTATGGCTGGCCTCCCCAGCCCTAACATAGCCATCCCCCTGATTGTGGTGCTCAGTGCAGGCTGCTCTGGGTCCACTATCACTGGATTCAGGATCCTTCCAGACCGGAACTCTGTGTACTGGGGGGCCCAGGAAAGAGAGCGTGGAAGGCACTGGAGGTCCACAGGGCTCCTCCACTCCTGAGCCATAGTACCCATTTATAATGCACATTCTTATTTTTCTCTGAAAAATTTGGGCAAAAAAGTTTACATTATACATGACAAAATATGGTGTATTGTTATAATATATGATAATATTTAATATAAAATAAACAAATAAAAATAGAAAAGAACCACATTAATTCTGTAGCCCATTTAGCAAAGATAAATATCCTAGCCAGGAAAAGTTGAAATTCTCTAAGTGCAAAGAAATAAGTGAATTTTTTTCTTAAAGATGGACATCATTACATAGGGTATGATCTATTTCTCTGCCACTTCAAATATGAATTCATAACTTAACCTTCTTTATAGTAAAATCTGCAGCCTTTTAATTAACTCCTTACATACACAAGTTTAAAGTACAATTTCAGAGAAGGAAGGGCTATATGAAGTCAAACATATAACTGGGTAGTGTAGTAAACTGATTCAGAAAGGGCAGGTGTCACGGAAGGGACAGGAGCAGAATTTACTTTTCTCAGTTTTTAGGATGAGCTCTTTTCACTGTACCACACTGTCCCCTGGCCTTGAGAAATGCCTTAAACTTGGTCCAACCTTCAGACATCCAACTTGCAAGAGCACTATGACTAAGAATTCCAAAGGCAGAGAGGTACAAAACACAGAGATTGCTTTTCTAATGTGTCTTCCCTGTGGCTGACATAAAGATTTTCCAAAGACTGTGACTCCTGAGTACATCTTGTCCATAGGCTGGTCTTAATGAAGGGTCTGCAATGTAACTACAGCCTTGGTATTTTTTCAATTCTGCCGCAGCCAGAGATAATATGAAGAGCCACAAAGGCCACAGTAACTTCTGTTTTGGGTCCTGATTCAAAGTTCCAAATAACACCATTTTCTCTAGTGGTCTGGAGGCCTGCCACATCATATGGCTCCACCATTAGTGGAACCTAAGGCTGAGGCCATGTTGGACCTTGCCGTGGAGGCCAGAGGGAGCCAGAAAGAAGGCTGAAGGTGGAAAAGCAAGTTGCTGGATCTTGAAATAGGCTGGGATAATAGGAATGGCTCACGTAATTCTGCATCACAGGCAAGTCGCTTCATTGATAATTGCCTCACATGTAAAATAAGGATAATAATGTGCATTTGTTGGGCTGCAAGAACTAAATAAGCTGGTGGAAGCCAAAGTCCAGCCTCCACAAACGATGCACTGTTATAAAGGACAGTGTAGCACCTTTCCTAGCCTTGGGAATCGCAATACGGCTTCCTTTCCCATTTTCAACATCTGGCTCTCTAGGTCTGGGAGGAAGATGTTGTATATAGGTAAACCATAGCTTCCAGTGAACCCAACTCTCTCTCACATTCACAGATACTGGCTCCTACTTGGACACAATAAATATCTGCACACATCACTCCCTGCTCCTACTAATGGCTGGAGAAAGGAAGAAGGAAATCTTGTTTTCTACGAGTATCAGGGAACAGGAACAGGGGTCTGGAAAACCTGTCTCCTTCTAGTGATAAACTTTTAATCTCTGAGTCTTCTAGAAAGTAGGACTAGAATAATACCATTTGCCCTAAATAGCTCTGATTAGTGCCTTTTCACATCCTGTATGTAAAGCAGCAAGTCAGAGACAGTTAAACTCATGTTCAGAAAAGTTAAGTACCTGACTCTGGAAGGGCTGACTAACCTTTAAGTGGTGAAGCTGAGTTTTGTACTCTGTTCCCTCTGACTCATCCTATGGTCCACCCCTGCTCCCCGCTGCCTTGCTGTTTATTCAAATAAACAATCCATTTAACAGATGTGTTAGCTCAGTCTCACAGCGATTACCACATTGACTGTTAGTTCTAGAAGAGCCTGCAAAATGTTTGCTGAAGCCTTGGGGGCTCTAACTACAGAATAAACATCAGTTATCCTTGTTGACATCATAAGGGAGCAGTGGGCCTTGAAATCTAACCTAGGGTAACAACTGACACTCGCAATGAGCTTTTAGATATTTAGATAAGACTCTATTAAAGCACCAATAAAAACATTCCTTGTTTATACACCAGACGGAGGCCAGTTTCAGAGTTTAAAGTGGTGTTGCCTAGTTGAAATGCCTTTCCTCACTCGCAGGTGCAGTCAGGGTTTTAGCTTTCCTATAGAAATTTAAGTAAAAGAATATATCAAGCTGTAAGAAGACAGAAGTGTGGAGGACACCACGACCAATGGTGACCCCTATGCTCCAGCATTCACTTCCAAAGTCTTAACAAGAAATTACACTTCAAATTTCCAAGTGGGAAATGAAAACCACTGGAGTGCAATGGAGATGCTTCTATACCAAGTGTGTACAACTCAGAAAGTAAGGTTCCTCTCCAGTATTTGAAAGAAAGAGGACAGTGAAGGGCCAGGAACTGGAGCTTTTTCAAATGTCAAATGTTTAAGACCACCATAGCTGTGAAGGGAAAGAACTTGAGTTTAGGAATTTCAAAGCGTAGATGTGAATCCTTCCATTATTTAGAAGCTAACGTATGTCATAGTTTTTTATGCTCCTAAAATATCTTTATTCACCTGTAAAATATAGATCACAACACATCTGTGAAACAGTCATGGAGGAATAGAATGATAAGGTAAAAAATACAATCTTTATTATAATAACAATATAATATAATATATTATCAACAATAGCCTAAGATAATAAAATACTTCATAAGCCATACAATGCTACACAAATAGTAACCAGCATTTGAGATTGCTATTCATTGGGAGGTACCTGACCAAACAAGACTTGGAACAAGAACCACCAGACAAAGCATTTTTGTAATACTGCATGTGTCAACTTGGCGTGCAGCAATCTATGGGCCAAGGTTGTTCCACACGAGAGAGAGAGAGAGAGAGAGAGAGAGAGAGAGAGAGAGAGAGAGAGAGACAGAGACTGACTCTGACTTCCTGGGCTCCTGAATCACCTAAAGTTAAAAAGGAGATACCATCAGTCTTCAGATGAAGATCACATAAAATCCAAAGCAAGGGTTCTCTTCATCTCATTACCATTCTGCCTCCCTTGCTTGACTCTTAGGCAACGACCCTTTATATTTCCTAACTCATCCTTGTTAAGTTTCTTTTTCTCAAAAACGTGATGCTATTTAGAAAGATCTCAAAGGTAGAAAGTATTCTGGAAAGCAGGGCTTCAGGCTTAGAAAAAGCAAATGATCACTGGCCATCAAACTTGAAATAGGGGAAATTTCAAGATTTATATGAAAAGATATAAACAAGGTCAACAGAACAGAATGATTTTCTCGGTTTGTGGTAAGGGGGACTATTGTTCTTTCCGCTGACCAAAAGCAATCCCAATTTCTCTATGAACATGAGGGTCAGAGGCCTGGCCTGTCAGTAAGGATAGAAACAATGGAAATTAAGAAAGAAACCCAGATTTCTTCTTAGCTTTTTTTCTATACCTAGAACCAGTCAGTCTGGGAACAGTAAAACAAACAGTGAAATGTTGCATTTTTATGAAAAATAAATACTGGGAATATGCAGACAGCATCTTAATTAGGGAGAGTTCATATCCCTGATTCATTTGCTAACAGTAAATGGATGTAAGCTTCCTCATTTGTAAATGATAAGGACTTAGGACAGCTAACCGCTAGTGCAACTTGACGTTAAGGATTTTATGCCACATGCACACTAAGTTGAGCAACCAGGCATGGCCGTGAAACCCAGGAAGCGAGTCTCGTGGATCCCATGTGATTTGTGAGATGCTGCTGAAAATACTAACTCTGCACTTGGAAATATTTTGATTATCCATTTATTTGGGGTCTGTTAAAAGTTAATGTAAAACTTTATGGAGTATTGAAAAGTTATAAAAATATATACCAATTAAATGACTTCTGAAAACCGAGGTGGTGTATCTAATAGAAGAAATCAGCTCATGGAATCAAACTGGAAAATTCCCCCATGCGTTCATTCATGCATTGAGCCTCTATTGTGTGCAAAGCAGAATTAAAAACCCTGCAGGGATGGACTGAAGAATTAGACCACGGGTGCCACCCTTGGCAAGTTGCCAACACTGAAAATTCCTACTGTGCCACATGCTTATTACATAAGGCTAGGGCTAACTGACAGCTTAAGACCAGCGTCAGTTCTTACTATAGAAAGAGAACAAACAGGACTTTTTCATGAACGCCTGCTTCCAAACTTGTGTATAAAGAGAATAATATTTTGTTTTATGCTTAAAGAGACAACATCAAAGAGTTTGAGGTTCAAGATGTGGGGAAACCAAAACTTATACAAAGAGACATCAAAACAGTAGGCTGGCAGTACATATAATTTTCTTTACTGTCTTCTTTAAAGAACATTACAATAAATATTCTGTAGAGTTTTGAAAAACCTAACATGCCCCTACAGTTCTGGACAGAAGCAATATATAAAATTTATCTGAAATAAAAGCCAAAATTGCCTGAAAGCATTTGTTCTAAATCCTGGCTGACAGGTGTTCATAAGATATATAATAAAGCCCTTGCTTCCTCATCAAAAATACAAAGACGTATAACAGGGACAAGATGCCTTTGACATGAACTATTGTGTCTTTGCATAGGAAGACTGGGCAGAAGGCCTGCCTTGGACTCAAGAGCTACCTTATTTATGAATACCTTCCCTGTTATGTAAGAATGGGCACAACCTTGATTGAAGAGGCAAAACACAAACTAAACAAAAACCAAGGAACCCCAAACAAGCCACAAACAAGTCCTGAAATCATGGGCAAAAACTAGGTTTGATAAAAGGTAAAAGAAGATGCAAAGTGCAGCCTTGATAGTGTATTTCTGTATGTTCCTGACACTTGATTATCAACACAACATGAATTGTCATGCTGGCAAGAGAACAGAGCGTGCGGAGAGAAACGTAAAAATGGAGATCAAAGGTAAAAAAGAAAACTGTGGGACCAAGTATGAAAGGTTATAGAAACAGCTGGCTGACAAAATTTTCTAATCTAAGTTTTTAAAAGAAGGGGTTTACGGAGGGTTGTGTTTTAACCATGGAGTCTTGGTCATGTTCTTTCTTAAGGATGCAAAATAAACCTCTAATAAAATAGTTTTAACAGTAATGTGAACAGTGTAATATAAACAGATATCTACAATACACCCTGAAAAATACATGCATGGAAATAGATTTCTTTCTTCCAAATGGGGTGAATCAAAACATATAAATAGTCTATGCTAAAAGAATTAATAGCGACTTGCTTGGACATCCTTGAGTGGGTAGATTAAACATCCTTATAGCTTCATAGGCTGTTGGGAATTAATTTAATTCTTGGTGGTTCATGGTGGCAGGGAGAACTCTAAAGAAAATAAATGAATTTGGGGCTGACTGAGAGTGCAAAGTGGCTGTATTTGTAAGTAAAGACATTTTGCTTAGTGAAATCTTTCATCAGATAAATTGCCAAGGTTCCTACAGCCTGTCGAGAGCAGGGAAACATGTCCGAACCAGTTTTGCCTACAGAAAGAGGGACTCTAATTGCTCTACCCAGATTCTCTTAAACCTTCTTGCAGGCAAAAGCATAAAAATCGCCAAGGATGTACACTGCCTCTAGGATCTAACCCTCCACCTACAGAAAGAAATTCAAGTTTCAACTGTCTCAAGCTACAGGTTTGCTTTGGTGCCTCATTAGCAACCAAGTTTGATGACAACATAACTGCCTCTAGGGGCTTCTTGTTTCTACTAAACAAAACAGAAAAACAAGTTCCTGAGGCAAGACCTGAAATGTACTGTTGGGAATTCCAAATCAGTGATGCAATTCCAAAACTGGGGCTGGGCTCCTCCTTATCTTCACATCGGACGCTTCCCTGGAGAGCTCTCTCCATCAGTGTGGACCAGCTTTGATAAATATTTACTGGTGAATACCTATTATTTTAATAATAATAATCATTTGCAGTCACTTGCTGATTTACAGCCAAAACCCACATTCATAGACACTATCTGACTCGATCATAATAACTCCGTGAGGAAAGTTTGCAGAGTGGTGTTCGTTAAGTTATTTAACTGGGTGAGAGTTTATGTTGCTGCCAAGTGGTTAAACTGGGAGCAAAAGATCCAGTTATTGTCCCATCACGTTCCTTCCCTCCAATCCTGTTTTTATGAAGGAGGTAAACTCAAAGCTGTTCGAAAGTCACTTGGGACGGCCCAGGTGCCCCTCATCAGCCTCCCTGGGAATCTGTGTATACCCTGGGCCTGCTTCTGAAGAGTGGAGTTGAACTTGACAACATGCAAGCCTGTTTAATACAAAAATGGGCTGCCCTGTGAAATGGTAGCTCCCTGCCACTGAAGATGGTTAAGCAGTCTTGATAATCATCTGCTTGGAAAACCATAAAGGGACCTCCTTTATTAGGTAGAAGGCTTTTCTAATTAGTATCTGTTTCTAAACAGTAAAGCTTTTGCTGGCTGCCTAACAATCTTAGTAGTTTAAAACAACATACTTCTTTCATCTCACAGTTTCTAAGAGTCTAAGCAGGACTTAGCTGGGTCCTCCACTCAGATTCTTGTGGGCTGAAATCAAGGTGTTGTTTGAAATGCATTCTCTTTTGCAGGACCAAGCAGGGAGGAATCTGTTTCCAAGCTCATTCAGACTGTTGGTAGAACTCATTTCTTAGCGTATGACTCAGGCCCTGACATTTTGATGGCTGTCAGCTGGAGGTGTCCTTAGGTCCTAGAGGTTGCTCACAGCTCCTTGTCTCATGGACTTCCTCTGCACCAACACTCTCTTTCTCCAGCTTTCAAGGACAGTCTCTCTAGTTTACTAAGATGGACTCTTACATAATATAACATAATTATAGTAAGCGATACCCAATACCTCTGATTTTTTCTATGATTAGAAGCAAGTTACAGGCCCACTTGCACACAAGGAGAAGGAGTCATAGAAAGGTATGAACACCAGAAGGTGAGAATCAGTAGAGGTCACCTTAGAGCCTGTCCTCCACAAGTATCTATGTAGAAAATTCAAGGGTCCTTCCCCACTTGCCCTTCCAATCTATCAGAATGGACAGGATACCTTTCCACCTACAGAGCCTCATCAGTCCAGGAGACACACATGTAGCACCATCTTTATGAGATCTTCCTTGAAATGTTCTGAGGGGAGGAGCTAGTGACGCATATTCAGATAGTGGAGAGTTAACAGAACAATGGCAGATAAATCTCAGCATCCACCACGGACTACTTTTGTAATTCAGGCCACAGATCTTTGCTGCAAATATTACTTAGTTTTTCATAAGTCAATTGAGTACCTGTTATAAAACATAAACACTATAGGATTGACATTTCACAAAAGTCTCTATACAACTTCAGTATTTACAAGTTATGAAAGATACTTAATTTGTAAGGCAACAGTCCAGGTTAACCATGCAATTAAATGGGTTTCTGCAGTTCACAGCAAACTCAAGCCACGATGGTGAGCTTCTTACCATATAATAGCACAAATTTACAGGTCAATTCTTAGCATCCGTGAGTTTTGCAGGTAGATGTAGAGACCTCTGTGGTTTGCACAGTGTGTAAAAAGTTGCCCAGAAATGCAACTTTCTTCCCTGTTTTCCAAGTGTGTGTGTGTTTTTTTTTTTTTTTTTTTTTTTTTTTTTTGGTGGGGTGTATTCTATTTTTCAAAAATAATATTTAGATGCCAGGTTTTATACATACTCTTTTTAGCCTATAAGTTTCAATCATTAAGATGAATTCTTGAATTCTATATTTTTTACCATCAATGTAAAACTTTACTCATCCTTGAACATTCTAAAGACCTTTTGGTTTTGTGGTGTATGTTGAAATTACATGAAATGTCCATTTCCATACTTCACACAGAAAAGCCATCAATCATTATGAGGTGATTTCACAGTCCTCACATTTATTTATACATGATGATTTATACTTTTTAGTCTTGAAATCTTCAAACTATTCCTGTGAGTCAGGGATGGCAAGAGTTACCTTATTTTACATAAGTGAAAACTGAGGCTTTAAGGCACTTTTCAGGGTCGTATGGTGAGTAAATAACAAAGCTGGAGTGAGAATCTGGGTCATCTAACTGCCATACACAAATTTTCCCAAAACTCAGTGCATATATTGCTTCAGCTAATAGGATTTCAGGTGTCCACTCCACTATTTTTAGTCCCGTACATGTGGATTTTTCATTTCACCTCTCCGAGCTTCTATTTCCTTACTAGTAACATACAGCCGGTAGTGTCTGAAGTTTGCACCTGGTTCTAAGTATTAAATAAGAAAACATATGAAATTAGGTCTTCAACTGGAAAGGGCTAAACAGCTGTATTAGAGTATTACTATAATATTAGCAGAATGCAGCATGCATAGAGATTTTGGGAGGGGAGTAGGTAAGTCCTGCTGGGCAGAGATGGATACTACCTCTAAGTTTGTGTGAAAACGGAACAAGGCTCTAAGAACTGGCTGGATCTACAGTAAAATGTTCTATTAAAAGCTTCCATAAAGGGACAGAGGGGGTGAGTTAGTCAGGGAGATAAGGGCCATTAGTTTGGCATTTGGTAAGAGGCTGGAAGTTATAGTGATCTGAAGGTGGGGAGAGGAGGTGGATAGAATGTAGCACTTCCTTAGATATGAAACAGAAATGATGGGAAGTACAAAAGGTCTCCAAAGTCTCATCTGAACATAAGATTACTGAGCCTAGAAAAAGGGTATTTCATGTATTTCACACTCAGCAAACAAACATAAAATCTAAGTGCTGGGCACTATGGAGAATGCAGAGATAGTCAAGATGTGGTCCTTGCCTTCAAACGTTCACAATCTAGTAGTAGAAAGAGAGACAGGCAACACTACAGATACTCTGACAAGGATGCAATACTACAGATACTCTGACAAGGATGTAATACTACAGACACAAAGTTAGATAGTAATATTATATACATAACATACAATATAATAACATACAATTATACACCCTTACATATAACTTATAATGTATAAAATATATATATTATTATTATTTTTTTAATTTAATTTAATTTTTTTTATTATAGATAAAAATATGCATCATAGATGTGGACATTATTAAATGAATAATAATAAAAATAATCATTAAATGTCTATGAAGGACAGGCCCAGTGTTTGACATGTTAGATGTGCCATTTCATTGAATCTCTGCAACAATCCAAAGACATTCCAGCTTCGCTTATGATTCTCACTGGGAGTCAGGAAATCCAAGTGTAAGTCTCCATGCGACATTGGTGACATCTGACATTTACACTATTCTTAGAATACTTTTTATTTTTTGAGACAGAGTCTTACTCTGTGCCCTGTGTAGAGCACCATGGTTTCACAGCTCACAGCAACCTCAAGCTCTTGGGCTCAAGCAATCCTTTTACCTCGGCCTCCCAAGTAGCTGGGACTACAAGCACCTGCCATCATGCCCTGCTAGTTTTTCTGTTTTTAGTAGAATTGAAGTCTTGCTCTTGCTCAGGCTGGTCTAAAACTCCTGAGTTCAAGCAATCCACCTGCCTCGGCCTCCCCGAATGCTAGGATTACAGGCGTGAGCCACCATGTCTGGCCTTTGATTATGATTCTTGATAGTCCTTGACACACGGGTCGGGAAACTGAGGCTCAGTGAAGTCTGTTAACCTGCCCAGGTCATGGTACTTGGAAGGATGGAGGTGTGGTTCTAATTCCAGCCACAGCTGTCTGTGATGAGCTGAGACCTTAACTCCCTCTCCCCAAGCACTCCCTTTTGCCTTCAGGCCTATTTCTTCCCCAGCACTTACTATCTGCCAATATTTTATATAACTTGCCGGTTTTTTGTTTGTTGTCTCCCCATGAGACTGTAAGTACTATACAGGCAAGAATTTTTGTCTTGTTTTGTTCACTGCTATATCCTCTGCAACTAGAATAATGCCTGGGACACAATGTGTGCTCAACAGCAGTTGCTGAGCAGATACATAAATGTTAAGAGATGACCTAATTCCTATTGTAGACTCATCAGTAGGGAGAAACGTGGTTAGATGTTAATATTTAGAAGAGGAAACAGATGCACCCTAAAAAGGTAGACAGTGAAGAAGGTATGAGAATGGAAACAGTTATGTACACAAAGACAAACCAAAAAAGCAGGTGGTCGCAAAGCAGATGGGAGAAGCAGGGGTCGTGTGCAGGTCAGTAAAGAGGATGACAATGGATTTACAGTTCACATTCCAGCAGGCACTCAGCTCAGAACACATGGAAAGCTCTGTGTCCACTCCTGTAATTCCTGTAAGGAACCTTTCCTCCACCCTACCATTTGGCTCCTGCCCTCATCTCCTTCTACTGCTGGGGTACAGGACTCCCCACATATTCCTCCTCTCTGCTCCTCTCCCTGTAGGGGAAATGCTGGCCAGCTTCTACTCCTGGTTCCTTTTTCTCCTTTCATGCCGTCAAGGACTTATCAGTCTGATTTCAGTCAGGATGACATGGAGTAAGACTTATTTCCTCCCCTGGACTTCTGATCCTGCTGTGTAGAATCACCACATGATGGAAACAGTCATGTTTCCTTCTGAAGTTGTTATTTTGTCTGTACTGTTTATATCAGCAGGAAAGTAAATGTATGGGTTCATGTGCTGTGGCATGGAAAACTGTCTTCCCCAAATCAAGTGTCTGGGTAACAGCATGTGTGTACCTCACGATGATTCTAGCCTTATTTCACAAGAACATGCTGGGCTGGTTGCCATACCTGGGGTACAAGTCCTGGCTCAATTATTCATTCACTGTGCGATCTGGGGCAGTCACATCTAAATCTTGGTTTCGCCATATGGAAATGAAGATGGTCTGGGCGGGAAGTGTCTAGATTGCTTTGAGATTCATGCCAACTCTAATATTCCAATTCATTAATATGAAAATGGTTCAAATTACCTATATAACCAGTGTCTTTTCAATGGCCCCCAGTTAAGGTCTTTCACCCAGCCTTCTACATGTGGTTCCTGCCATTTATTCACTCACCTTTTCAATTAGTAATCTTTAAACAGCTAAGGTGTTCTAAGCCTGACCAAGGAGGGAGATAAGATAGGACCATTATCCTGGAATTTAATATCTAATAGTAGAGATGAGATATTCAGCTAAATATATAAAAACACAAGTCAGAAATGATTAAAGATGAATTAAGAGAGGTACAGAGATGAGAAAGGGGATCCGGAGAAGACTCCTACTTTCAGTAAAGACAATCAGGGCAATGCCTTTCAGAGGCCGAGGTCTCTGAGCTGGTGGTAGTGGTGGAGGCGAGGCAATTCCACGCAGAGACACAGTGAGTAAAAACAGTGATGGGAAAACCAAGGGCTAATGTGAGGGAAGCGTGAAGGGAGTGAGAGGAAACAGTAGGGAGGCAGACAAGGGGGGCTAAGAGTGTTGGTCTGAGATATCAAGATGTTACTTGGTACATAGTGTCATGCTGTGTCACACATTAAGCATGTTCCTTTTTGAATACAGTCTTCAGACTATTAAAATATCTACCTTAAGGTGTACTGACCATGGAGTACTAATAATAGGACTTTCCAGATAAGACCTTCAACTAATCACTGCTGAAAGCTAACGAGGCAAGGGTCCACACTGATGATGGCAGGATATCATCTACCCAGAAACCTGCAGAAATCAGAGTATTCAAGGATCCTTCCACTACCCATTTGCAGATGAGAAAAAAAAAAAAAACAAAGCACTTAGCATATAAGAAGGTATAAGCTCCTCTTTCTCAGGGTGCCACCTGTTCGCTGCAGAGTTCACAAGTGTTTGTAAGTACACTGTTCTCCCCAGCTCATCCTCTGGCTGCTGTCCCTGGATCCCTGTAAGTGTCAGGCCCCAGAGTACGAGCTGTACTCTGCACCGAGCCGCACATACAGAGACAGGGGAGGGCAGGCTGAGAGGCGAGGCTGAAGGGGTGGAGAGAGGGAAGAAAGGCTAGGTAAGACTGTGTCACTGGGTATCCTTGGTAACTAGAAAACAGCTTGTACATTCTGTTGGAGAGCTTGGCAGCACATGGGGAAAAAACGTGTCCTACTTTTGTCAACATCAACAGCATGGGAAGAGGGCACCTCTGCCTCAGTCAAGGTAAGAGCAGAGATTTCCAAGGCTTTTACATCTTAAGCATCTGGCAAAATAAGAAAACAAGTATGTTGGAGTGTATATCTATAATGTCAGGGTACCTGTGGCAAAGATTTATAAAGGAAGTAGTTGGCCATGACCGTGTGGGGCCTAAGGTGGGCAGAGAAGGCTTTGGGGTGCCCCTTGCATCTTCTGAGTAGATATATGAATTCCATTCCTCTCTCTCAGAGCCCTGTGCCCTGCCAAACTGAGGATGGTGGCTAAGTGTTTTCATTAGATTCACACTTTAGATACATGTGCTGTCTCTTGCAGGGCTCACTTGGGCTGAGTGCTTACCTTGCAGGATATTTACCCAACACTTGAGTTGACTGGATGTTGCCTTCTGAACTAGTTAACTGCAAAGCTCTAGAAGCTTCTCAGTGTCTCCTTCTGAACTTCAGCACTATGAGAGCTTTTTTGACTACCACACTGTGATACTCCCCTCTAAATACACACATATACACACGCGCGCGCGCGAGTGCTCACCAAGACCACTGCACCTATGTAGAGGCAAAGGTAGCCTAGATGGTCACCATCCTATGACTTTATCATGATGAAAGTTAAAAATCATTGATGATATTAATAATCAATACTAACTTTGATACATGGTGTGTGGTTTTATAGTTCACAAAGAACTTTCGAAATCAGGCCAGCACAAAGAATGTGGGGCGGGGGTGGTAAGCAGAAAGGGAGAGTGTTTCCTGCCCATGATGCAGCTGCTCCCAGTCACTTAAGCGAATTTCTGATGGTCCATGACAGCAGCATGATTCTCAGATGTCTCCTCATTCCCAGAAATACTCTCACCCCACTTTAGGATTCTACAGCTCAGTATGTCATCATCACTTTGGCCTTTGATGGCTAAATTTATGAAGGAGACTGTGAGGTTTCACACTGGAACTCAGATGAAGCCAGAGAAATGTCCCAGAGATGACACTGGACATATGGTGGTTAAAAATGCTTGTGACGGAATTCAGAATAAGCCAGCCCCCTGATCCACATCTGTGGTGATGCAGCTGACACGCCACGCATGCAGCACAAAATCAGCACCCTGTCCTGCCTGCCAGGTTCACAATCTTGCATGTGCTCAAGGACAGCCAGAGTTCTTTGATGACTGCCCTGTTCCCAGCAGCTCCCAGACCACTTTGGAGAGAGCCACCTAAACTCGGAGCAATCCCCGGAACTTTGAATGGAGCTGCCATTCCACGTCAGAGCTGTCTAACAGAATTCTCTGGAATAGAACAGTTCTTCTGGGCTGTCCGATATAGCAGCCTCTAACCATATGTGATTCCTGAACATTTGGATATGGCTCGTGTGACTAAGGGGCCGAATTTTTAATTTAATTTAATTTTAATTAGTCTAAATTTAAATAAGCGTCACGTGGCTAGTGACAACCATGCTTCAGATGCACGTGTCCTGCCTGTCCCATGTGAGATTACCTGAATCTTTACTCTACTTCTATACCCAGGGTCATCTCCTTAAACTTCATATTACCCAAACGAGTGAACGTATTTTTCAGAGGACAACACTGGGGCTACAAAGGGTAAATTACAGCTAAAAATCAAAACCAAAAGCCAGGCCAGGGTAGAAGCAAAATTACAATCTCCTGCTGATTTTTCTGGTTCTCCTTCTACTTAAATACACATTTCTGGAATGATAACATAAGACAAATAGATATCCATGAGTCAAATCAGGCACAGAAAGACAAATCTCACATGTTCTTACTCATATGTGGGGACAATTGATGTCATGGAGTCACAGAGAGTGGGAAGGATAGCAGGAAGGGAAGACAAGGTGGGAATGGTTAATGGGTGCAAAAATACAGTGAAATTAGTTAGACAGAAAGAATAATACTTAATAGCACAACAAATTGACTAACCAATAATAACTTAGAGTAAACTTTAAAATAATGAAAACAGTGAAATTGGAATATTCCTAGCACAAAGAAATGTCAAATGCCTGAGTTGATGCATACCTGATTACCTTGATTTGAATAATTCATACTGTATACCTGTATCAAAACATCACATAATCATAAAGATATACAACTATTACACACCCATATAATTTAAGTAAAAAACAAAACAAAACATTAAAAAAACACAGAAATCAAATCTTGCTGCTAACCTCCTATTTTCTCCTTAACTTAATGACTTTGGTAGTGGAGTCTATTTAAGATCTAATAGTTTTAAGAATCAGCCACAGTTACAACAACAACAAAAGTAAACCACAGACATTTGTAAGATATACACAGAGCAAGATATAAAGTTTATGCCTAACACATAGCTTGGCAAGTTAAAGACAAATTGAGAATCCCATATGTATTAAATGTATTATTTATTTCACAATCTTTTAGGTCTAATACAAGTCATGCTAAACAACCTACACCTGACTCTTTATCAACTGACCACTATCATTCTACATCTGGCTTCTCTTGTCCTCCGACTTTATTTAACTTCATTTCTTGTCTTTCTATACTCAAGCAGTTATAGATTGTCATAAAATCCAAAAGTATTTTGGCATCCTGGGAATGCAAAAAAGCCTCAATAAAACAAAACATTTTTATTTGTTTTAGTCGTTCTTTTTTTATTAACATTTACAACATAGAAATTGTGTTTGTTTTATTTTCTACCCCAGCCCCCCACCCCAAGCTGTACCCAATAAAAAATGTTTCCAAACCGGAATGCCAAGTTTCCATTCAAATCCCCTTTTATTTAATATCCCTGGGTGAACTCTCCTTTGCTCTTTAAAACAAAGATTTACAACGAAGTGCAGAGGGTCTTACTGTCGAGGTAACAAGATGAACCACACTGCAGCCATCTGAACGCCCCCACCCCAAGCCTAGATGATGTTAGGAAGGGATCCTTCCAAGGACAAAGGCCCAGGGCTTAGGTAAAGTCAGTGACCTCTCTCTCTGGAGACCAAGGAAAAGTTATTTACTGATCCTGATGACATTTGTTTTCCTGCCTTCCTCCTCTCTGGCCCATGGATTGGCTGGAATTCTAATTGGGACTCCTGAAGGAAGTAATTGAATCATAAAATGTCCAATCTATCACTACAAGTAAAAGAAATGTCATCTAGCCCATGCCTGGGTTTTGCACAGGACCGTTCCCTCTCCCCCCAAAAGCTACTTCAGTATAAGGTTTATAGTTTTCTGTATTATAATGAAAGACAACAAATAAACAACAACAAAAAATACTATGAAGGGAGATTTACTTTGGAGGGATTTCATGCTAACATAAGAAAGAATTTCCTGTACATATGGTGCCCAATTTTAGACACAATGCATTCCTAGAAATGGTATCATAAAGCAGATCACAGAAGGGAAAGCTGTGATCGTGCCTGCTTCTTCATTCAACAAACATCTACTGAATGCCCACGGTGTCCCAGGCACAATGACGAGCTCTGCCCTGTTCCCACGGTCTCAAAAAGGATCTGTGCCTTAGAATGGGGGTGGGCTGGGGAGGAGTAAGAACAGAAGTGTTTAGAAGGTTGAGTCAAATGAGCAGGTATCACAGTGATGAACAGTGGGGACCTCTAAGACACGATTCCATACTGAGTGTGCAGCTCAAAGTCTGAGGAGATGTCTAGTTTCTGCCCAATTTTCCAAGCATCCTGTAAACGTGTGCCATGGCACACTGAGCGAATTTCAGTGCTGTTATCAGCCCGCCACTCCCTCCATTTCTCCATCCATTTCTCCCAGAATTTGTCTCAGACCTGACACTTCGTGGCTCCAAATCCAGGCTCACTTCTCCTAGCCCAAGTAGCTCAACTTTTCACATCTGAGAAGAGCGGGTTTGTGGGCCATATTCCCCAATGTTGCCTCATTTCACCTGAAACCGTTGTACTCATTTCATGTCCCGTCTGTCATTGTTCTCTCAGAAGAGGCACTGGAGCCAATCATTTCCAAGATAACTTGGTTCATTCATAGAGACCCTTTGGATACCTAGGTTTAATGCTTCCACAACCCCGGCTGGGTGTGGTAGGGTGAGCTGAGAGTCCTACTTCTGAGCTATTCAGAGGGTGGAAGTAGGAGAACTTCTTGAGCCCAGGGGTTTGAGACCAGTATGGGCAACACAGCAAGGTGCTCTATTTTAAAGATAGCACATAAAACACAGATGGTATTATGTTCTGCATCTTCAGGAAGCACATCAAACAGCCCTTCCTTCATATACCAGAGAGCGACGAGGTATCAGTACGCCTGGAGCATCTTAGGGAACTACAATGTTCCTTCTCATAGACAAAATCCAGCCTATACAGAAACAAGTCTGGATTTATTATTACAGAATAAATCACATTTATTCTCAAGAAAATTGGATTAGTGCCCTCAAGTTTAAGGATGTTTCCTGCAACCCTAATGGGTAGGAATAGAAGAACAAATAAATAATTATGTAACCATGAGAATGTCATGTAAGTTTTAAAAATCAGGCTGTCAGAAAATATTGCTGGGAATATATGGGAAAATGCATCTGAGAATAAAATAGAATTAGAATAAAAATACATACATATTATCATGTTACACGTAAATATGCACATTTATGTAAAATATAGGAGCATAATGTACATTTATACAATACAATAATTACCATATTTAGTGTACTAACAAATATGTATTATTTTGATTTTATGTAAAAATAAAAGAGGAGAAAAAAAAAAAGATTAACAGGCTAGCTATTTTAAAACGTTTATAGTAATTTATAGTGAATTATGGGACCACAGGAGATTTGGATTTTTTTATTCTTTTAGAAACATGTTTCTGTAAAAATGATGAACATTATAATGAACAATATTTAAAATTATGAATCTCGACATTGGAGTTACCCAGGGAGCTTTAAAATATACTGACTGACGTCTGGGATATTTGCTCCTAGATGTTCTGATTTAAGTGGTGTGAGATGCCACCTGGGTATCAGAGTTTTAAAAGTACCCAGATCATTCTAAATGTTTAGCTACAGTGGAGAACCACTGTTTTAAAAACATTTCTTTTCAACCATATGCCTTATTTATTTTAAACATATACTTTCAAAAGATTTGATTTGCATTATGAGTGAAAGTCACATTCATTAGGATTGTTCAAACTAAAATCTGAAAAAAAAAAAAAAAAGAAAAAGAAAAAACAGAGACTAAAGAGAGGAATTGAAGGGAGGACTGTGCCAGAAGCCAAGCCCGATTGGTTAATTTGATGCAGAGCACTATGTTTGGAGTTGTGCTTTCCTGCTTTCTGGTAATCAGGACAAAGAAGGAAAAATTGAGGTAAAATAAAATAATTTCTGTTAAAGAAGCCTAGAACTAAATTCTAAGGGACAATTGTCTTGTACTTGGGAAAGATGACATTGACATGGGAAAACATATTTCTTAACAGTTCCATAGAAAGTTTATTATTTGAAGTTTCTTATACTAATTTCTTACAAAAGCCAAAGGTAAAATGTTAATTTTTAGTTTTGCCAAAACATTTCAGTGATGAACTCAGCTAGTAATCTGGACTCACTATAGATAATGCTGTATTTATTCACAATGAAAAAGGATTATTCAAGAACACTAAAAATACAAATGGATACCCTTTTTATTGAACTTCCAAATATTTGCAACATAGAAGTTAATTTCTTACTCAAGTACTTGCTGACATGTAGACAGGACAGATTCAGGAAATTCGGCATATGTTGGGCATGGAGTATGGTGAGCAGAAGCAGACCACGAAAATTCAAATCCACAAATAGGAAATGAGGGTATTAGGAAAGAATATTGATGTGAACTTGTGTTCATATAAAAGGAACTGCTCTCTTCCTTTTATACAAATAATTGCACACAGACTCCCACAGACACAAACTGAAAAGGTAATACAACACAAATCGGAAAGGTGATAACTTCAAAAGTGCATTGATAAATATTTGACTCAAAGTAGCCTGAAAATTTCAGCTGGGGTCTCCTCTCCTCTTTCCTCAACTGAACACACACACACACACACACACACACACACACGTGTGCTCACATGCACACACACACACACATGTGTGCTCACATGCACACACACAAGCTTTCAGGACAGCAAAACACACCAGTAAGTACAATAAATAACTTCTAAGGGTGAAAATTTTCCTTGACCTTTAGACATAAGCAATAATTTATTGCTGCTAACACTTACTGTGAAGGCTTTAGAAATGTGATTACCACACTTCCTTGGGAGAATCTGCTATTTAATAAAAACAAAACTAACTGTATTACACAAGATTGAAAATAAAATAACTTCAGAGTCGTGTGGACTATCCATGTGGCACTGGAATCACAGACACTAGGTAACTCTCGGAACTCTCTGGTCTGCTTCAAGTTAAGGCAGAAAGCTTCTTTTTCAGATAAGATGACAAAAAAAATTTTTTTTCCCCCAATTTGATTTTAGTTTTAAATGGATTGCTTGCATAGTCAGTTGCTTGGCATATAGTAGATTTGGGGATGCTGCTCCAGGATTGACAAAACTTCCTGCTGACCAGGGAAGGCAAGTCTGTCCTTTAAAGACCTTTCTATCAACCAGTCTTTCTATTATTTCTTACTTCTGTCCTTTGCATTTCTGCCCCCCTGGCTGAGTCATCACCACCATGGGTTCGTCTTTTCCACCTCTGATCCTTGGCTCAATTTCTTCATTCTTTCTTCTGCTTTCTACCCAACACTAAGTACTATCTGTCAAAGATCCCTCTTCGTCTTTAAGACCCAGGTCCTACCTTATCCACAAAGTATTCCGTTACCTAGTTAGAATAAATTCTTTCTTTATCCAACTTAAATTCCTATTACAATACCCTTTAAGGTCAACTTAGATTTTTTTTTTTTTTTTTTACTAACTACTGAAGTTCTTTTCTTCCTTTTATAAATGGCCAGAGGATGGGAAGGGGAGCCCTGTAGTGTGAATTCTGTAGCCTCTACAACAAGGCATACAATAGGTATTTAGGTAATTTTTAAAAAGTATTTGGAATTTGAAGATGTGATTAATTGAATTGTCACATAGGAATAATAGAAATGGCAAAAACCTTCACAAATTACACCCCCACACTCTACATATGGTGCAACTCTTCAGAGATAAAGGAAAACAAATCATTAAAATATCATGCACTGAATTCTCATGACAGTTATCAGACAATTATCTTCATAACAAATTACTTTTTTTCTTCCAAAAGCCCGAGGTAAGGTGAAAACAGATCTGAATGTAAAAGGCTGAAAGGGAACTGACGTATATTACAGTTTTGCAAAGAGTCAGGCACTTTGCATGTATCATCCAATGGGAACAAATCTGCAAGGGAAAGACAAGTCTAGTTTTTATTTGAAGAAACTGAGCTTCACATAGGTTAAGCAATTTGCCTACGCCCACTTGGCGAGGAAGCAACAAAGTGAAGATTTAAACCCTGGATAGCAGATCTACAAAGTTTAAACTCTTTCCATTCTATCAAGCTGTCTCTTACATACACACGGTGTCCCCAAAGTCACCCCCAAAGTCACCATACATAAGGAAAATGGGAAACTGTGGCTAAACATAACTTTATTACCAAAATATTCATTATAAAATTTTACGAAATATTTACAAAATGTTCTTGACGCGTTGGCCACCTCTAAGAATTTAAATGAAGGTTAGTAAGAAGAGAGTGTTTCTCGAGCTACTTTATATGTTGGTGGGACTTTGGAGTAATACCTGTCCCACTGACATAAAACTATGAAGCCCCAGCAATTGCTGAGAAACTCAATTGCAGCACTCAGAAAAGCTTGAAAATCTTTCCAATGAGGACACCAAGTATTATCACCAATTGAACAGTTCTGGTCACATATACTGTACATTATTATTTATGAAAAGCATTAGTTGCTGTGCTAGAAAAATAAAAGGAACACTAATTAGAAGTTAGCAGTCATGAAACTTGGCATCAGTCCAGAAAGCCAAGAACTTGGCCATGGTGCCTTGAGCAAGTCATTTATTTCCCTTGCTGGGTTGTCGTTTGTGTCAGGGGTGATTGCATGATTTCTATGCACCGTTTAGTTCTAACATTTTACTAACTGGTAGACATACAAGACTTCACTCCCAACGGAGAAGCTTCTACTCATGCCTGCACTGTGAACATTATTTCATGTAAATAAATTATGATCTGTACCCATGTCCTAAAGGTATTTATAGCCCATTAAAGATGCCAGGTTAAGAACCAGAAGGAAGAATGTAAACTTTTGAACAGGTGTCTGAAGATAATTCTCTTGCTGGTTTCCTTTGAAGTGAGACCAGACTTTTTTTTTTTTTTTTGGTACTGTAATATCTGTTACTCCACTTTCTCCACTTAGGTTTTGAAATTTTAGTTTCGAGACAAACACAGAACCTGGTTTCTCATTTTTCTTCTATATACAAGTGAAGCTGAAACCATTTCAAATTCGAGCAGAATTCTCTCCATCCCGCAGCCCACAAGAATTCTAACAGGGCTGGGTTTTGTTTTGGGGTGGAGGGTGGCAGCAGCAACAAAAAATCTTGTAAAATGAAAGAAGGTGTGATATGCTTCAAAGAAGAGGTGGATTGCCAGGAGCAGGATGAGGAAAGCTGGCATCCTCACCACAACAGCTGCACAAGAGGCAGCCGGTTTGCTATATACATTTGTGCATCTCTGCAATACAGAACTAAGTGCTTTAACAGCCCTTTTAAAATCTGAAAATGGATTTTCCATTTATTCGTAACTATTTATTGGCTCAAACTAGCTCTTGTTCACAGAGGTCATCTGGCAGGCCATTGCCCACTGTACACCAGTCTGTGCTGAACTTTGATAAGGGCCTGTGAAAACAGGGTAAGTGCTGCTAGGAGGTCTGTGGTTCATGAAGCAGATGAGAATCCACTGCGACATACTGGTGTGGCCAGCACTGCCCTAACACGGGGCATTCTCACAAGCTATGATGGAGAGATGACATAGAATGCACCCATTTGCCTTTATAACGTTATGTTGGCTTATAAGCAACTTCCTCCCAAACGTATTTGAAAATAGTCCTGTCTTTCCAAGCAGTCAAAATTTTCCCTCTTAACTGTTTATAAATATCTATCCAAGCAGTCACATTTCTCCCTCTTAACTGTTTACAAATATCTATTTCCATGTAACAACCAGAGAGGCAAAGAAACACCAAGGTATTGCTGGTTCTGCACTGGTTAAGTCTCAAGGGAGAAGAAAGAAGATCAAAAGTAGCCTCTCTTTTATCAGTGAAGAGGTTGTTATCATAACTCAGATTACTACAATAATTTTGTGTTCCTATTAAGTGCTTAGCACTATGCTTAATGTTGGGGGTGGGGGTTATATAAGATTGTTATTGTATAGATAAGATTAGTCATTTCATTAAACTTGGTCTTGGATTCCCAAATCTTTTCAAGTTCTGTTTACCCTCCAGTAAGTAAATAAAAACATTAATTTGTTTGGCACTAAATCTAAATGGCAAAGGGCTTTAGAAAAGGGGAAGAGCCGAGACAAGAGATCTTAGGAAAGGTTTCATTAAGAGGATGGACTTGACTGTAAAGAATTTGGAGAGCAAATCAAAAGAACTTCCTGGATGATAAGAAGGAGGCATTTGAAATCAGGCTTAGATAATGAGAGAAAAAGCAATGACCATGAGGTAGAAAAGCATCTCTAAAGTATTTCATCGTTTATCAGTTATAGTTTCTGATATCACACCAGTTACCTCTCTTGAACATATGGTCAAAAGTGGCCAGAACTCTACTCAGTTGGAAAGAAAAAAGAAAATGAAAAAAATCACACCATGAGCATGAGGTCTAATATTTTTTTTTTCTTATGAAATTTACTTTTTGATTCTCTCTGAACAGAATGGCAATAAAACAAGTGATTTGCTGATGCAAAGCCCCTCAATCATGAAATCTGTTTCCCTGTGGTCTGAGGAGCCTGCCTGCAGCCCACCATTGGCTTGAGGTAGAGAAAGCAGCTACTCTACCAGCAACAGTTGCCAAGGAAACAGCCAGGGTTTTATAACATTATGGTCGGATTAAAAGGAAATAGAATGACCCTGTAACAACGCCAACAGAAGACCAGCTGCTTGGAAAATCACAATGATTATCCAAAGTCGTCTTTCAATACACATACACAACAACAGAAAATCCAAACCTAGACGGACAACCATGAAAACAAAATTTTTTTCAACAAATCCATTGTGGAGTTCTAGCCTAAGAATTAGGGTCAATTATTGCTGCTTCTTCCTCTTCTTCTTCTCCTTTTTTTAAAGGAAGTTAAAATCCCTTATTTTTTGTCTCATTCAGAGATATAATTTTAACCCAGACTTACCTTATTTTAACCAGAAAGGAAATGAATCTAAGTTGAAGTTCTAAGTTAAGTCGAAGTGTTTGAACAAACCTTCACCTGGCTCCACAGTCTTTGACCATCCTGGCTCTCTTTACAAAATACTCTTAGAAACAGATATAAAATATGGAATGTCTAATGATGCCAGTATTGTATCTGTGTGTTTGCTGAAATAATGCCAGAAATGTTATCCAGGTGGCCTGTCTAAGCTGCAATATAAGGGGATAGGACTGGCTTTGGAGCTATATCCAAATGGCATAATAACGCTTTGTTATTCATATGGTAGATATTAGAATGAAGTGTTGGAGGCATTAAATTCTAGTGAATTCCATTGAACAGTACTTATTCAGTACCTGGACCTTAATGGATGTTCAAAACTTGTTGGCTAAAATAATAACAACCATTGTTTACTAGGCTCTTGTGTAAGGGACCTGAGCTGACTACAGGACACATTTTCTCATTTAATTCTCAATTACCCCAAGGGAGTAATTATTAAATACCCCAAAGAGGTATATTATCAATATACCCTAATTGATAATTAATTACCCCATGGGACATATTATCATTGTTCCCATTTTAGAGGTAAGAGCACTCACTGAGTCTTAAAGAGTGTTAAAGTAACTTGCCCAGTGCTCCACCGTGCATGGGCAGGGATAATTTTGGGGTCCTGTCTCTAATCACTTTGTAATATTGCCTCTCAAGACTGAGAATATGAAACAATGCAAGGTCCATTTTCCCACCATAGGTGATGGATGAATAACACATTGTTTTTGTCTTCTGAGAGCTTATGAAATTGTCTGCACTCAAGTGCATGTGTGTGCGCAACCGTGAACGAAGGGGATGGTGAATACGCACGTGTACAAAAACTCTCACCGAAGTCAGAACAACTCTGATCCCATAGAGGAAGGAAAAAAAAAGAGTTGAAGAACAACAAACAGGAATTTTAATACCACTTGACCTGGAGGAAGCCATCTAATTTACTGGAAGAAAATTTATGGAATCCATGTGAGGGGGCACTTGGGCAGAATTTCAATTATTATAATAGAAAAGCTTAATGTTCTAACCTAGAGCCATTTCCATATGAGAGTAGACTGTAATACAGCAAGGGAAGGGGAAGGGAGATTTAAAATTTACTCCTGGGATGCTAATTATCTTCATCTTGACTTCTTCTCAATTGAGCCAGTGCCATAAAATGATACTGATGAAAGGAGGCTGTAAAATTTCTCCCAAGCTACCTCCTTATTGTAGCATTTCTTCTTAGATACTGTCTTAACATATATTTGGGGGAAACCTTCTCATTTACTAAAGGAGAGAGAAAGACCACCTACAGGCCATTTAGCATCTATTAATATATTTAGATGCACTGCCAAGGAAAGACAGATACTAAATGAATACCTTGACAACCAAACTTCCCCAGAAAAAAAGTTTTGTTAAAAAAAGCTAGATTTGTTCCAGGGGGTCCCTTAACCAAGCAATAGTATTACTTTTGGGAAGTATGGCAAATCCAAACGGGCAATACTAACGGGACCAGTATGTGTCTAGAGTTAACTAATCAAAAACTTAATGACGCAACTAGAAGAAGACCTAGAACTCTGCCTGACACATAGTAGGCATTCAATGATATGTGGAATGAATAAATGCTGATTAAGAATTCGTGTTCTGGAGCCATTACCTGAAATAAAATTTTATCATTCCTTATCAAGCCTTTTAACTTATGATAACCTTATTTTCTATTTCAATATTGACTAGACAAGAATAGCAATATACTTATTTAATAGATTACTTGTGATTAAATAAGATCATTCATGCAAAATACTGCAGATTATAACTGATACAGAATAAAGCATGCATTAAGTGACATTACTGAAGAATCCAGAGGGACATGAGTGACTGAATAATTGGTTATTACTGCAATTAAATAGCTAAGGCACGTGCAATTCTCATTGGACACTAATAGCTGCATGCGTATATAAGAATGTGTATAAGTTATACTTTCTTTTACTCAAAGACCATTTCAATTCAGTTCATAAATTCTGTATATTAATATCTCTCTGTAGCATAAGTCTGTAAGCTCTAAATGCTACATCTATTGCTAGGCCTGGTTCCAGAAATTGGGGGCAAAATAGAAAACTTGATACTGCATGAGTGGTACTCAGAGGCTATGGTTTGTTGATAATCACCTATCAATTCTTCTATTTGTTTGAGACATTTCCCTTCTCTTCCCCAGTCCTCCGTGACACTTTTTAAAGACAGAAGCTAAAGGATACGAGAAGAGGTATACATTTTTCCCAAAGCCCACCTGGAACTGGAATGTTAGATGTCTAGAGTAAAATTTCTTAAATATAACATACCAAAGTATGTGTGTGTGTGTGTGTGTGTGTGTGTGTGTGTGTGTGTGAGAGAGAGAGAGAGAGAGAGAGAGATATGAAATATAACTAGCTCCTGGGTATGAGGGAAACCTCAAAAATTACCAGAGAATCAGGGAAAGTAAGTCATTCCAGAGTTAGTTTTTTTAATTATTTAATAATCACATCTACAAAGAGCACACTAATCTACCCCATCAGCGAACATTATGGAAACTATTTATTTGGTTTTAAAACTATAATCTTTTAAAAATCTTCAATATGCACAAGAGAAGGGGAAAAATAGACACAGATGCTAAAGAAACAAACAGAATTGTGCTCTTTTCAGTCCTCCTAGTTGTTTTTGCAAATTCCTTCAAAATATGCATTTAGATCTTTTTATGTTCTGGTTACATTCACCATTAAAACACTGGGTAAAATCCATCACTGCCACCGTTGTGGAATTAGAGGTTTATGCTCGCTGCAAGAAGTACGCTTTCAGAATTCTTTGGTTGCACAAAGAATTCTGCTCACCCACTGGCATTGCAGACACCAATAGGAGAAATTAGGATGAAGAATTATGTAGCTGAAACACACAGAGGAAAGACAGAGTTGCCAGGATTTTCCAGATTTCACTTTATTCACTGTTGCCTAGATTGTCATTGATATAAACTATACTTGATTTCAAAAATAATATGTATTTACAGACAATTATACACTTGCTCAATTGTGACTTTGGAACAGGCCAGGAGGAATAGAAGAAGATAAGAATTCTTTCCTTATTTCTACAAAGGTCCATTTGGTACAGTAACATAATGTTTTATGGGGAATAGAGGTGAATAAGACTGTTCCAATATTCAGAGCTAAGAGATTTCAGTATTTACATGTATCAGCAGAATTCAATTCTGGGCAAATCCCTTCCCTTCCCTGGGCCTCAGCTTCCTCATTTATTAGTGAGAGTTTTGGACCAAGTGATCCCTAAGGGCCCACAACTCTTTAGTGAATAGTTCTATCTAATGTTATTTCTTCCAGGTCCAAGGACCCAGATATTTCCTGTAATTACTATAAAACAAGGCGATAGGTTTCTTTCCTAACATAATGACTAAGCTCTAGGAAATCAATGAAGATGAAATCTAAGGTAAAACTGATATAGGATGATAACAGTCATGGTCATGAGGATGATGATGGCAGCTAATGTTTACTTATCATATAAAATGTGCACGACGCTGCATTGTTTATGTTGGTATTACCATTTTAGAGAAAAGATAATGGAGTTTTATTCAGCCAGGCGGGGCGAAGCCAGGATTTAAGCCTAAATCTCCACGTCCACGTTCTTAGCTACCATGTACACTGCTGTACTTAAAAGTTAGTTTAAAATGACAGCTTCTCTAATATGCTTTTATCGATTTCCCCAATCATGCCATGATTTCTCTCTCCTCACTCTTTCTTGCTTTTTGGTGCAGCATCTGACCATAATCTTCCAAGCTCCTTAATGGCAGTTACTTTTCCTTCACTCTTCACTTTCTAAGTGTCTATTACAAAACAGGTTTTCAGGTAATGTTTGGGATGTGAATATCCATAGCCCTAACGTGCTATCGTCTGAATGATGAACTATGGGTAGAGTTTTCAATATGTTAAACTTCATTGATAATACTTATGACAATAATTTACCCAAATTATACATATTTAATGTATAAGTCATTATTTTACATATATGTATGTACACACATATTCTCCCCTACAACTCATCAATTCCACACTACATCTACACCTTTGAGATATATTTTATATATGCATACCAAAAGACGTGCTCTAGAAGCATTCTTTGTAGTAACTGACCTAAGCCCTAAAAAAATCCAAATGTCTCTCAACAATAGAATAGAAGAGTTATGGTATTTTTCATTCAATGGAAAATTATACAGAATTGAATATGGCTTCTGTATAAAATGGAGAAGCTGGAAAGAACATTGCTTCTACCCATTAAAACAACAACAAAATGCCAGATAGTTGGAAAATCTACAACTATTTTTGAATCCATCAGGGAACTAAGGCTGCAGAGTAATCAACTACACCATTGCTCCTTTAAGCATGCAGAAGATATTCTAAGACCCTCAGTGGATATCTTCCACTGTAAACAGAAACTAACTCTCTGCATACTATGTTTTTCATATATGTGATAATGCTTAATTTATAAATTTAGGCACAGAAATAATAATAAAATGGAATAATTATAACAATACGCCGTAATAGAAGTTATGCGAATGTTGTAGGTCTCTCTCTCTTTCCCTCTTTCTATTATCTTTTTGTCAAGTATTCCCGTATTTGGGGAGTACGGTTGATTGTAGGTAACTGCAACTGCAGAAAGCAAAACTTTAAATGGTTGGGGGAGATGTACTGTGACATGAAATCTAAGGAAAGACAAATGCTTCCAAGGAAAGACAAAATAGGAGAGCACTTGCTGCTTACTTCAGATAGATGCTTTTGAATGTCATACTACTGGTAAGAAAAAAAAAACACCTAAGATTATTAAAAAAATGAAAAAGACTGGTTGGTATAAAAACCAGTAGGTATAAAAACATAAAACCCTTAGGTGCTGTACATAGAAGAGAAATTCAATTTACGCTTTTCTCTGCAGATCTTACCAGATGCTCACAAGAAAGATGAGGGATAGGGTAGGAGGCCTGATAAAGTGTCTGTTGTGGAATAGGCCTGGGGAAAGGAACAGCAGGAGCTGTGGGGAAGGCTTAAAGTTTTTCCTCAGTGTGGAAGAAAGATCTCAAACCCTGTTAAAGGACAGTTAATATTGTGTCTTAGGGTACCAGTAAAGATTCACTGCAGCTAGGCATAAGCAACAAAAATGACTTTAGTTCTGGAGGAGAGGCAGGATCATTGAATCAGTCCACTTCTGAGATCTGGAGACACAATGCCTCCCTAAAATTGAGGTTGATATGAGACAGCAAATATCCCCCTGGATGTTGTACCTGGCTCATCAGCATCAGGTAAGAAGTCGCAGCAGTCTAGTATTGTGGGACAGATAAAAAAGGGAATGTTTTTGAATTGAGGCCCAAAGAGAAGATCTAAATCAAGGGTGCAGTAGATACTGAGCAAATCTGTGGGTAAACCATCCCCCAACACAAAGAAAAAGTGAGATTAGAGATATTTGACATCTGTGGTGCATTAAATGGAATCACAGCAAAAACAAAAACAAAAATTCAAATCGAGGTCAACTTCTGACTAGACTGACACAAACACCCCACAGTAAAGGCCTAACAGAAAAAAAAGGCATGCTCATTTTTAGGTATAAAATACAGTAGAACCTCTAGAAGTTGTACATCCAAGGGACTGTAACAAACTGGTCCACATAAGAAGGTGGTCAACATGTGAAACTAGGCCTGCTGCATAGATATACATGTGATGAATATCAAGTCTATGAAAATTAGGTCAACATAAAGAGGTGGACAATGTAGGGAAGTAGTCAGTTATGGGGGTTATTTTGTATTTGCCTGAGTCTATACTATCACATATAAAACATCTAGCTTTCAATACAAATTTATAAGGCATACAAAGATGTAAAAATAACAACACATTGTCAAGAGACGAAGAAATAACAAACAGATTCAAAGAAGACAGGTGTTGAAAGTATCTAATAGGAAATTTAAAGTAACAATAAAAAATGTTAAAGCCTCTAGGAAAAGAAGTAAGAAAACATGCATGGTCAGAAACACAGGCTTTGTCATAGGAGACAATATCTTATTCTGCCTTTGAGGATAAAATGGAAATGCAGAAAATGAAAAACATAGTAAGAGGGAAGAAAAATGCTTTCAATAAGTTCATGAGTAGCCTCAATACTGGGGAAAGAATGAATAAACTTAAAGATAGGCCAGTAGTAGAAATTATGTAAACAAAAAAAGTAAAAAATAAAAACCCAAATAATAACAAAAAACAGACTAGAGCACCAAGAACTACAGAAAAGTATTAAGCATGCATATATTTAGAACTCACAAGGGAAAAGAATGAGGGAACAAACATCATTATATCTTCAAACAAGATTTGAAGATATAATGGCTGTTTTCTAAAATTAAGAACAAGTAAACAAAAAGATCCAAGAGGCAAGAAATAAGGGATTGCCAAGCAGGACACCTGCAAAAATGAAAACTAAAGCCAGCAAACCAAAATTACATCCCCAATAATATGTTTTTTCAAATTGTTAAAAAACAGACAAAGAAAAATTTATTGAAATCAATCAGAAAACAAAAATTCACACTGCATAGACAGCAAGAAGAAATTGACAGCAGACTTCTTGTCAGAAACTATGCAAGTGAGAAAAAAATGGAGTGACATCTTAAAAGTGTTGAAAGGAAAAATCTGTCAACACAATTCTCTACTCAGTAAAAATATTTTTCAAAGTGAAGGAAAAGTAAAAACTGTTTCAGGCAAACAGAAGTGAGAGGGAATTCATTTCCAGCAGATTTACACTGCAAAAATGCTAAAGAAAGTTCTTTAGGCATAAAGAACAATATCAGAGAGAAAGGTGGATTTATATAAAACAATGTGGAGTGAACTAGCAAGCCTAAATAAATTATTTTTCCACTATTTTTAATTGCCATAAAACTAATGCTCTAAATTGAAATTAGTAGTAACATGTAAGTGCTGTGTGTTTATCGCATTTCTATAAGTAAAAAGAATGACAAGAACACAAAAGATGGCAAGGAAATTTGGAGCAACCATTATAAAGCCCTGAGACAACTTGGAAGGTGGTGTCATATTATTTCATATTATTTCAGACTCTGATTAGCTGAAGACATATTTTGCAAATCAAAGGGCAACACTTAAGAGTATGAATAATAAATAAATAGTGTAAGTAAAATAGAATTGTGAAAAATGTTCATTCCAAAGAATAGCATAAAGAGAAAAATGGGACCAAAAAAAGGTAAAAAGAGCTGACAAGATGATATCAGCCATATCAATAATCACATCAGATATAAATACACTAAAGACTAAAAATACAGACTGCCAGATAGGATAAAAAAGCAAAACCTAATTATTTTCTGTCTAAAAGCAAACCACTTCAAAGATAAAGACATTCAGAAAATAAAAACAAAAAGCTCAGAAAAGGAATACCATGTTAACTAATCAAAGAAATCTTATCAATATCAGACAAAATAGAGTTCAGGACAAGAATATTTTCAGAGTTAAAGAAGCACATTTCTGGGGTCAAGAAAATATAACAATCCTAATGTATGTATACTTAACAGGCTGGCTTCAATATACATTAAAACAAATAAACAAAAACCACACAACTGAAAGAAGGAAAAGAGAAATCTACACTTATACTCAAGGCTCTCTATATCTCTTACTCAGTAATTAATAGAAAAAGTACATAGAAAATCAGTAAGAATAGAGAAAACTTGATTTCAATTCTATCAGCCAACTCAACCTAATTAACATTTATAGAACATTTTACACAACAAAAGTAGAATACATATTTCTGATGTGCACAAAGCATTCACCAAGATAGACCATAATTTGCCAGACAAAACAAATCTAACATGAAAATACTTCCTGGATGTCAAAAAAAATTAACAAACAAAAAGAATGCAAATGAATGGATTTTATACAAAGTGTGTCCACAAACCACAAGAAGACAATAAACTAGGAGCAAAGAAGTGAAAAGCATAAAAAATAGCCAGATATTTAGAAATGAAATAATACACTTTTAAACCACGTTTCAAAAGGAAATCACAAGGAAAATTAGAAAATATCTTGAACAAAAATGAAAACGTGCATCAAAATTTGTAGGATCCAGCTTAAACAGTGTTTATTAATTAAATTCTTATATTAGGAAAGACAAAAGATCTTAAATCAACAAGATAATCTTTCAACTTTAGGGAAACAGAGAAGCGCAAACTAAATACAAGGCAAGCATAAGGAATAAAATGATAAAGAACAGAAATCAATAAAACTGAGAGCGGAAAGGCAATGGAGAAAATATCAATGGAACCAAAAGCTAATTTTTCTGTGAAAAAATAACAATAAAATCGATAAATTCTATCCAGACTGAGTAAGGAGGAAAATGAAAATAAAAGATGATAATTATCACGAGCAAGAGGGGAAATACCCACCATAGTAATTAGCAACATCAAACTGATATTAAGAAATCCTATAAACAACCATGATGCCTATGAATTCAGCCACTTAGATTAAATGGACTAAGTTTTAAGAGATGTTAACTGTCAAAGTTCACTTAAGAATAAATTAAATTTGTAGATAAAAGCCTTCTATGAAAGAAAAGTCCAGTTCCAGATGCTTTCACTAGGAAATGCTACTTAATATTTAAAGAACAATGCCAATTCTATATAAATTCTCCCAGAGTATAAGAGAGGAGGGAGCACTTTCTCCATGAGGCCAGTATTACCCTGACACCAAATCTAGTTAAATGCATCACCAGAAAGAAAAACTACAGTCTAACATCCCTCATGAGAAGATATAAAAATTTTTATACACTATTAATATTAGCAAATTAAACCCACAACACATAAAATAATTGGTACAACATGAACAAGTGGGATTTTTCTTGGGAATGCAAGGCTGATAAAACATTATAAAATTAATGTCATCCACCATGTTAACAAGATATAGAAGAAGTTTCATTATCATATTAACTGATGTTGAAAAAGCCTTTGAGAAAATCCAATACCATTTCACGATTAAAAGTCTCCAAAATTTAGTAAAAGTAGGAATTTGATAAAGAGCCTCCAAGTAATAACTCTACATCTAATGTACTTAACGGCAAAAGACTTAATGCTTTCCCCTAAGATTGGGACCTGCTCAACATCTGCCTGGAGGTCCTACCCAGTGTCATGGGATAAGAAACAGAGAAGGCATGAATTCAAAAGAATGAAATGAAGCTGTCTCGAATGAAATAGAGACAAGTTTTTCATTTTCAATGGGAAAATATGATTTTCTTTTATAAACCTCCTTCCAAATTAAAAAACAAAAACAAAAACCTACCAGAATTAATGAGTTTAACAGGGTTACAGCCGATTAATCTCATCTCTATATAGTAGCAACAAGTAGTGGAATTAATTTTTTAAAGTACAATTTAGTGCAGCACCTTAGACCATGAAATATTTTGTTATAAATCTCACAAAATAAATATTTCTATGATGAAAATGACAAAAGAATTAAAGAATTTCTTAATTAAAGAAATAAAATAAATGAAGAGTTATGCTGGAGTATTCAGGAACGACACAACCTATTATTGTTAAGATGTCTTTTCCCTAGACTGATCCGCAGATTCAACACAATTCTAATGAAAATCTCAGCAAGGATTTTTTCTTTAGTAAAACTTAACAAGCTAATTGTAAAATTTATATGGAAAGGCAAAGTAACTAGACAGTCAAAACAATTTTGAAAAAGCAAAACAAATCATACTACCTGATTTAAGATTTACTGTAAAATGATAGTTGTCCAGAAAATGTGGGAACTGGAGAATGAATAAACATAAAGATTGATGGAATGGAAGAGAATCCAGAAAAACCACATCTATTGTTATATTGTTCATATGGTTTACATAAGATTAAACTATAACAAATGGTGCTGGAAAAACCGGTATCCCTATGGAAGAAAAAAAAAAAAAAAAAAGAACTTTGATCCAAAATTTGATCACCTTATACAAAGACTAGCTCAAAATTATCAAAGACCTAAAATAAAACCTTAAATTATAAAACTTCTAGAAGAAAAAAATTAAGTGTGGCTATACCTAAAATCTTAGAAAAACCTTACAAACAACATGGTACAAAAGAAAATTATATTTATATAAGAGTATACATAATAAAAGTAGTTAAAACTAATATGTGGCATTATAAGCCAGGATAGCGGTCACCTTTGAGAGGAAAGGCACAGAGCTGGGTTAGCATGAAGTGCAATGCACTGCTTATGTTCATTCTCTTCTTAGGGTGTGGTTGTGTGTGTTCACTTTGTGATAATTTAGCCAGGTATACATTCTTGATTTGTAAACTTATCTGTATGTATCATATATTCAAAACTTACCGTATTTTATGGAAAGACATTCATTGGGTGTCTTTTGATAGTCTTTTCCCTTTTCCAGGACTTAGTTCTTTTTATCTAAAATAAAGTGGCTCAACTTTACCAGACCATCCTAGTTTCTTGCTCTGAGCAAAATGATAACTTACTGGGATTGACAGAATAAATAACATGCACTTATCACTGATTGAGGAACTTACAATGAAGAGTTAAACCTCACCAATTATAAGTAATTGATCATAAAACAGAAAGGATCATTTAAAAGAATGCCCACAGGCAACTGCTTTTGACCATCTAGGGTCATGGCTTCACTCCATTTATGAAAGAATGAATAACAAAGAGCTATAGGTATAATATATATATTTTTTCAAATCTAAGAAAACGAAACTGAGAAAAAGCAAGCTTATTTTAGAGGAGACTACAGATGAAATACCAACACTGGCCTACATGATACGGGAATATGCAAAAATCAAAACATTTAATTACTGCAGTTACCATGCAAACTAGCAATCTTACTTTTAATACCCTGATGAAGGGCAACAGACACCTGGATAATTCCTTACAATTTTGTAAGATACTATGCTATGCACAAAAAGTAAGAAGCACCATTATCAATCCAACTAACTCTAACCTCATCAGGGTACCAATGCAGGCATTATTACTCTTATTGAAAGGGAGAAGAAAGAAAGGAAGCTCAGAGCAGTCAAGATGGTCTGCCTAAGGTCACCATCAAAAAATGGTGAAGTGGAAAAGCACCTTGCACTAGGATTCAAGACACCATGAGGCTGGGTACCTCTCTGGTATTAACTGGTGTAGCACCCACAGAATAGAAATCTTGGCCCTGCTCAGCTACTTACAACCTAGCAGATTCTTGCTAGGTCATGAGTTATCCAAGTCCTTACGTGAACACATCCTCTACAGACTAAATGAAGTAACAGACAATAAATAAATAAGCCCCCAAACAGTAATAACCATAAATAAACCTGATCATTGCTCACAGATAATATGCGTACCCTTAATTTTCAAATATATGTTGAAGTTATCAGTATTAAGGTGTTGTAAAATTCATTACAGCATTCTGTATTTTATGCATATCAACAGACATGTAGTAACTACATGCTTTACATTATGTGGGTGTTTGTAACAAAATAGGAACATCACATTTCATTTCTAAGGGCCCTTCTAATTTTTGAAAAAAATGTTCAATTGCAGAGCCCGAGACAGATCACTTTAGTACAAATATAGGGTTCTTCTTCCCATAGCAATGTTTCTTATATACTTTTTTACTTTGTTTAATCTTAAGCTCAAAGCCTACCATGATGTGCAGGTAAAAACTGGGTCGCCCTGTTTGATCAGTGTTTGTGTGTGGTTAGAGGAGAGGAAGGGGTAATAGGCCATGGAGAGCCCTCACATCCAGGACACTTCTCTAGGAAACCCCAGGGATCTGTGGATCAGTTTCTACATAACCATTGACAAAGGGCCAACACTTACACCTTGTGATATATCAATAAAAAAAAAAAAAAAAATTTAAATAACCCAACCAAAAAACTCACAAAGGATATGAATAGGTAAGTGGTTACGAGGTAGGGGAAATGATGCTAAATCCACAAAAAATCGTAAAAATGCAAATTGAAACGAGATCCCACCCTCAAGTCAGTCTTTTTGGCAAAAATTTAAAAGACAGAACATGTTCAAAGTTAGCATATGGTTAGTGTACAGCTGGTGGCTAGAGTATCAGGTGTCAGATACTCTTACACACCCTTGAGGAAAATGAATGGAAGCCCACTCCTTGGAGGGCTATTTCAGTAGGTATAAAAATGAAAATGGACACACACTTCTGACTCAGCAAATCTATTTTAGAAACCTATTCTGCAGAAAGTCTCAAAATGTCATGAAGATAATTGCCTTTAAAAAATGAAAACAATGTAAATATTCATCAGTAGGAAAATGACTAAGGGAGGTTATGGTTCATACAGCCTATAGAATTCTATGACATCATTAAAAAGACTAAGACCCATATGCACCCTAATTTTCAAAAAGATATCAAACATACATTGTTAGGGGCAAAGAACAGAAGCAACATGCAGAAAAGTATGTATGCCAGTGAGTATATATATGCACATACACAAATACATGTTTATAGGGCATAAAAAATTCTGGAAGTAGATATACAGATTGCTAACAACGTCTTACTCACTTTTCTGAGAACAATTTCTCTTTTTATTTTAGATATTTCTACATAATTTGATTTTTTACTAATTGAATTACTTTTATAATAAAAATATTAAAAAAAAAAACAAACCAGGGCACTGTACTGTATCAACACTGCCTCTCTAAAACTAAGTTGCTTGGATGAGGAGACTTAAGTCTAAGTTTACACTTTTAAAGTGCAAGATACTATTCTGAACATTACTTATGCACCTCTTTGCTGATAATGCCTATAAAATTAAGGGAGCAGGCATACTTTCTGCAAAGTTAGACACTTCCACATTCTGAAGACAGAAAACATGAAATACATGGAGAGTAAATAAAAAAAAAAAAAAGACTTCAATAACTAAAAAGGAATTTCTTTAAAACAGCAAAGTACTGTTGAAATAATTAATGGGGCAAAGAGATCGCAGAGATGAGGAACAGTGAATGATGGAGCCTGGAAGTTTGCAGCGCTCCCATCTCAAGCTTTAACAGCTCTTGCAAAAAATATCTCCCACAAAAAGTGGATCAGCATACAGGTCTATAAAAAGAGAGCTTTAAATTTTAAGTGGTTTTGTATCCGTTGCGAATATAAAGGTTAAATGGTTATTAAAAGAGTGATAATTCTTTCTGATTAAATTGTTATCCAAAGACAGAGTAAAATGTTCACGACAAAGTAAAGACTTTATTATCAGTTATAGAAAACTGTGAGAGTTCTCTAACTGGCCGAGGGAGAGCTTTTATTTATTTTCTAAGGCTAAAGGTGATGTTGTAAAATTGGGACTTCCCTGCTGTGGCAGACTGAATGAAAAACTGTTAAAAAGCAGTTGACTGATTGTAGATTACTTTTATTATTGGGGAGATTTGGCTTACAATAAAAGGAAAGAAACAAAACAACCACATACCCTAGCTGAACTGGCAATTAAATAATTAAGCATCACAAATAGTTAATCACCCTTTTAAGTGGAGAGGGTGGAACCCAAAAACCAGTTGTTCTTTTAAGAAACTGAGCAAGAAAATTTACCAACAAGTGACAGAGCTCATAAAATCTAAACAGAGAGAGAAATTTCCCTTTTTCAGATGCCTTTTTAGCCTCTTCCAGCGTGGGTTTTTGAGTTGTTCTGAGTGTCGGAGTAAGTCACCACATGGCGACATTAAGGTCTCACTCAAGTGCTCCTGGACACCAGGAACTGCATCTTCATTTTTCTCTCCCTCCCTGAGTAATATCTAAAACACCCACATCCTGTACTTTAAGAGGTGCACAAAAGAACTGGAGCCTGCTGTGGGCAGAGTCACCCTCCCAAACACAGGAAGAAAGCTGAAATTATGAGGAAAGACAAAAGGAACTTGGGATGTTTAGCCTGAACAGAAAACAGCTTGGGGACAACTGAGAATTAATTATCTTCGAATGTCTGGGAGAGTGAATTGGGCTAGATTTAGGAGCCGCATTCTCTATTAAGTGACAAATATATATGGTGACAGTATCAAGAGCACAGTATCAAAGAGTATAGTTCCTTAATGTCTCCCCAAATATCTGTCCCCCCAAAACCTTGACGAATTACTAAACCTCTCTAAGTTTCAGTTCTCTCCTCTATTAAATAGAACAGATCAGAGTACTTATCTCATAGGATGAAATGCACCACATAATGATTCACTGACTATTAAAATTATCATTATTACTTACATTTTATATCCTACGCAACCATTAAATATCAATGACAGACACACAAACACTCTTCCTGAGTGCCTAATAAGAGCCTTAAGGCAGGAGTTCTCTGTAAGTTTCCTCATTTATTCCTCACCAAAGAGATATTCCCATTCTTCTAGTGAAAAATGTAGGAGCAGGGGCTGAGTGAGAATGAAACCTGCCCAAATTTGTAAATAGATGTTTTTATCATAGAGTTCAACTTGAGCTTGATTCTTACTGACCTCAAAGCTATTTTTCCCACTAGAAGGAGCTCTAGGAAACAGAAATACAATGATAACCTATAGGTCCTTCTCTCAAAAGCTGCTCTTACAAAGAATATAAGACATGCACATGTAAATGCATAAGTATTTAAGTTAAGATAATGTATGTCAAGAAGTGAGCAGACGAGGGAGTGATTATTCTAACTCAGGAGACAAAGAGACTCTTCACTGATGAGACGGCGCTGGTATTGGCAGTGTAAGGTTCAGACAGAAAGGCACTTCCACTCAGGATACTAAAGGAGAGAAAGCAGAGGTTCAGAAAAAGGTAGTGACTTTTTCTGGAATACAAAGGGGTCAGGATGGCTGGAGCATAGGACGCGTGAAATGGGGTGAGATCAGATGCAAAGTATGGGTCAGAGTCAAGGCTTTGATTTCTTCAATTCTTTTCTATCTAGAAGTCTGGAATATTCTATGATTTTAATTTTTAAGAACAAACAGCATGGACAGGATGGACTGGATAACTGCAAATTGCCTTCGGACCACTTTAATCATCACCTCAGCCCTCCCAATGGGATCCATTACTACCCTTCGCCTATGAATTGAAAACTTTGGCAGGAATACTATCATTGCTTGGCTGTGGTTTTGTGGCTAATCCATGACAAAGAGACTTCATGCCCTGTTGATTTCCATCTTCCCTTGCTTTGTCCAGTGACCAAAGCCCACAATCACCAGCCCAGTGTTAGTGTTAAAAAACAAACGAACAACCTAGCTAAAGACAATTCCTTCAAACAGCTATTTCTATTCATTGGGAGGACGGTAATATCAATGCAGTTGTTGTTAGAGCAGGTTTTGTGGAGATGGGAGTCTTGAGCTCCAACTTTAAAGGTAGTTCAAGTTTTGGAAGGAAAAGAAAGGTCACTCCCAAGGGTAGGAAAGGAGATGAAGAATAAGATACCTGTTTCAATCAGAAAGTGTATTTTTATGATTAGGAAAAAGGGAGAATTGTAACGTGATCTGTGTAGGAAAGTGGGAAGTATGCTGGCCTAGGCATCAGAGGCTGTGATAGAAAGTTGTTGTTAAGATGGAACTGAGACAGGGCCTGGAAATGGGGGGCCAAATCTGGTGTCTTTCTACTGAGCCGTGTACCAGAAAATGCAGATGGGGCTCAAATTTGGGAAAGAAAACCCCTCTCTCTCTTCAGGTTGTGTTCTTAACTAAGTCAAGATCTTCTTACTTTTAGCTTTAGGAAGCAGTGAGGCGAGTTGAGAGATGTGGAATATACGGTGTGTGTGGCTAAAAACCACAACACTTAAGGGAGAAGGTTCTGCCATTGACTCACTCATGAGGTAGCTGCTACACCTCCCTTGCGGCCAGAGACCTTTCAGAAAGAGCCTGCGATGGATGAGCGGTCTACAAAGTGATGAAATGGCTGGGCTTTCCTTTACTTTGGGGAGATAGGCCAAAACTTTCAGGAAGGCCTAAGTCCTTCACGGCACATCTCTCAAAACCCATCTTGCCTCCTGCTTCTCCCTCAGACTTTGAGCATTAACCACAATGGCCTCCTTTCAGTTCCCCAGACCATCGTGTTCCGCGGTCTGAAATGTCTAAACTCCTACTCATTCCTCGGAGCTCAGGGAAGTCTCACTTCCTCAGGAGTGCCTGTCTTCATCTCTCCGTCTAGGTCAAGTTCCTTCGTTTCATTCGATTCTCTTAGGACAAGACTCTTTTCTTTTAAAACTCTGTCTCCCTCAATAAAACAGAAGATTCCTGAGAGCAGGCCACTCATCTGCTTTTGCTTACCACTGAATCTCCAATACCTGGTGTGTCGTTGGCTCTCAGCCGGTATTTGGTGAATAATTGAATAAACATGTCCTTCCTCAAAAATAAGGTACACCTCCCTGAAAGTTACCATGGAGGAGTGAGAGTTGAATTATCTAGTTGAGGCAAATGGAATCTGTTCTTTTAGTCATTATTTTGAATCAGAACAATGTAGAAAAATGTATATAAGAATAAAAATAAGTCACCTTATGTTGAGTATCTTTTACATGCTTTGTTAATATAGATAAGTAACCAAAAAATTGGATTTGGAAAATTCCATGAAAATATGGTAATTCTGCTGCTGGTGGGATGATGGCAAAAGCATGGCAGAGACTAGATAAGTGCAACAAACTACACCCTCTTCTTGTGGGGCACATAGTTTGGCCACAGTTCTGAGCGTTTATTATTACTGTATGTATATATAAGTGATTAAGTCCCATTCAAGAGAATATGGTAGAAAAAACAGTTATGTTCCTCGCGTGAGTCTGAAAACCCATGACCATCCCTCCACCGTGCCAGGAGCAGGGTAGTGCTTCCTCTGCTCTGATCTGCCAGATGCACTGAATCCAGCACAGGCCCCCAAGGCAGAAAGGTGGCGTTGTTGGGTGGAATGAGCCTGAGCCCCTGACTCTCCAAGCGGAAAGCACCTGCTACGAGCCCAGTGGGATTTTATCAGAAATAAACTTCTGTGTCAAATTACTGAGACTCAGGATTTTGTTTACTATGACAGTTAATATTACTTGCCCAAACTAATATATATGGATAAGGCATTAAGAAAATAATATTAACTCTAATAAACATAAAAATAGCCAATAATCCCTTAAATCACTGGGCAAAAGAGATGAATAGAACCTTCTAAAGAAGACAGATGAATGGCTAATAAACATGAAACAATGCTCATTGTCCCTAATTGTTAGAGAAATGCTAATCAAAACTACCCTGAGATATCACCTAACCCCAGTGACAATGGCCCACATCACAAAGTCTCAAAACTGCAGATGCTGGAGTGGATGTGGAGAGAAGGGAACACTTTTACACTGCTGGTGGGACTGCAAACTAATACAGCCTTTTTGGAATGAAGTATGGAGAATCCTCAAAGAACTCAAGCTAGAACTCCCAATTGATCGTTCAATCCCATTACTGAGCATCTACCCAGAAGAAAAAAATCCTTCTACCTCAGGGACACTTACACTAGATTGTTTATCATAGCTCAATTTACAATCGCCAAAATGTGGAAACAGCCTAAACGTCCACCAATGCAGGAATGGATTAACAAGCTATGGTGTATGTATACCATGGAATACATTCAACCACTAAAAAAGATGGAGATTTACATCTTTTGTATTAACCTGGATGGATGTGGAACACATTATTCTTAGTAAAGCAT
>CAUYPK010014099.1:0-2500 GCA_963574355.1 Loris lydekkerianus
TGTGGAGAGAAGGGAACACTTCTGCACTGCTGGTGGGAATGCAAATTAATATATTCCTTTTGGAAAGATATATGGAGAACACTTAGAGATCTGAAAATAGATCTGCCATTCGATCCGGCAATTCCCCTGCTGGGCATATACCCAAAAGACCAAAAATCACACCTTAACAAAAATATCTGTACCAGAATGTTTGTCGCAGCCCTATTCATAATTGCTAAGTCATGGAAGAAGCCCAGGTGCCCATCGATCCACGAATGGATTAATGAATTGTGGTATATGTACACCATGGAATATTATGCAGCCTTAAAGAAAGATGGAGACTTTTCCTCTTTCATCTTTACATGGAGGTTGAACATTTTTGTTAGAGTTGAGTTCCACTTTTAGTGCCTTGTGGTCTGAGAAGATGCAAGGTAGAATTTCAATTCTTTTGATTCTGTTGAGGTTTGTTTTGAGTCTGGGGATAAGATCAATTTTAGAGAAAGTTCCATGGGATGATGACAACAATGTATATTCTTTATCTTTGGGATGGAATATTCTATATACGTCTATTGAGCACAGTTGTTCTAGGGTCTCATTTAAATCTCTAACATCTTTGTTTAATTTCTGTTTAGAGGATCTGTCCAGCTCTGAGAGAGGGGTGTTGAAGTCCCCTGTTATTCTGGTGTTATAGGCTATCATATTGCTCAGACTAAGCAAGGTCAATTTCAAGAATTTGGGCACATTTAAATTGGGTGCATAAATATTTAGAATTGAAATGTGTTCTTGTTGTATTTTTCCCTTGACCAATATGAAGTAACCATCATTTTTTTTTTTTTTACTTTAGTTGCTTTAAATACACATGTATCTGAAAACAAGATTGCAACCCCTCTTTTCTTCTGAATTTTGTTAGCCTGAAAAATTGACTTCCAACCTTTTATTCTGAGTTTTAATTTGTCTTTTGATGTGAGGTGTGTTTCCTGCAGACAGCAAATAGAGGGCTTGTGTTTTTTAATCCAATTAATCTCGGGAAATCTCAGACATATCTTTTCTATATGCTCATTAAACTCTGTATGCAACAGTTTTGCAGAAATTACAGCACTGTATTGAAATAGTATGTTTGCAAGTCCAGCAGCTGAAATAACATTAGCTATCTTTTTCCATTTTCCAACCCCACAGCCAATCTGTCATCTAAAAAACCCTGTCAATTTAACTGTACAGCTCGATTTGCAGTTCTCTGATTTCATCCTCATTTTTTGTTCTTTAGTCTAAGCCACCATCACCTTCACTGAGCTAGTATCAGAGCCTGCTACCTGTCCTCCCGCCTCCACCTGCCTCTACAGTCTGCACTTGGTGTCTATTAAAAGTATCAGTGAAGTCCTGCCACTGCTGAGCAAATGGCTTCCCCTGTCCTTGGTATAAAATTCAATCTCCTACCCTAGATTTAATGTTCTTTTATTATATGGCATCTTTTCCCCACATGCCAAAGTACTGGCTTTCTTCCAGTTGCTTAAGTAGATCCAGCTCCTCCCACCTTGAGAACTTGGTAGATACCGTTATTTCTACCTGGAATCTTCTTGCTAACCTTATTTTGGCAGACTCTATTTCTTCATTCAGATCTCAACCCATCACTACCTCAGAGATGCCTTCCCTGTCCACTCAATGTAAGGCAGATAATCATTTTTTATCATGTCAGATAACTTTGTATTTTAGCTCTCTACTTCACACTTTCCAGCATCTAATATTTTTCATGTTAATATGCCCTTTATTATATTTTCTCCCATTAGAATATAAGACCCAGGAGAGTACAGACACCCTATTTTTCCCCGAACATTGTACTTCTCATGCCTAGAACTTCTCTTCGCAAATAGTAATGCCTTCAATGAATGGAACTGATGCATATGTATCTATCTCCTCCCTAGGCTGTGAGAATTCTTGAGGGTAGAGTTTATTTACTTACTTTCAGCAAAAACAAACAAACAAAACACTTAACAAAATTTCTAAAAATGACCCCAAAATTTTAGAATAAATTTTAGAATAAAAAATGACAAAATGTTTATCTCATAATTATACCTACAAAAATTCTGTTTGTTCTATGAAATTTTTGAGGCTTCCACATCTTTCTCTTGATAATTCTTACTCACTCTTGGGACCTCCCATATCTCTGGTGGATAAACCCACTCTCAGCCCTCAGGGGCCACTCTATAACCAGAAGAGCCAGGGAAAACCAAGCAAGACAAAGTTAAGAAAAAGGATTGCTGACAACATATTTTAAAATCACAATACTTAAATTCTCTTAGGTATAATCTGATTCCTTGTAAACTGCTTGGTGAGTACTTACTTAACAAAGTCAAACATATGTTTGAACACACATACACCCTTTTCCACCTTGGCTTTTTGTCCATTAAGACTCTAAAAAATAAATATCTACATTAAAGTTGACTAATAATAAGTTTGTTGTTTATCGTTCCAGTTTTCCCAACACATATATTTGATTTTGAAAAATCTCTGTATCATCTCTGAA
>CAUYPK010014099.1:7500-24896 GCA_963574355.1 Loris lydekkerianus
TGGGGATCCCTTGAATAGTAGTTGTACATCTGGCTCTGTTCCACAATCAAGACTCCCTCCAGCCCCAACTGCTCTCTCAGAAACAGGTGTCGTGTCCCCAAAGAGGCAAGTAAAGGTGACTGTCCCAGACACATCCTGGTTACTGCCTTCCAGACAACAGTGGCCACATTTTCAAATTCAAAGGATGACGTGGCTCTTTGCAACAAATGTCAGGAGAGAACTGTGAGTCAGACAGTCTGATGCTTCAGAACTGAATGAAACAAGATAAGCTGAGAACAGTACCAGAGAGGAAGTCACCTCAAAATGTTCTGTCCCCCTCCCTAAACCTAACGAGAAGCAACTCCAAAGCCAGGAAGCAGTAGTTCCAAACAAGCTGTACTAGCTGCTGCTTAGAGACGGCAAGGGGGTCCCCATTTCCTCACAGGCTTACCAGCCCAAAGTGTTGACCAACTTTTGGAGTTTTTGCCCATCTGATAAGGTAAAATCATGGAGTCTCAGAGCCAGATGTCTATCAGGGGCTAATTTTTAGGGATCAAGCATCTGAGTGCCAGAGATTTAACTGAACTGCAGTTATGGTGAGCTGCTGGTGCACTGGACCAGAACCCATGAAGAATGAGTTTTCTCTTCCATTTGTCCAAGCTGCTAATAAATGATCAATGAATTTGGAGATGAGAAAACTGAGGTTCTAGGAGTATACAGAGCTTATGTGTCTTTCCTTCCATGGGGACTACCTATCTAGAGCCATCGAAGAAATTTTCTGAGCCAAGAAATCTGATTATGATCTGATATAAGAACCCATCATTTATTATTGAAACTGTCCCAGAAACTCGAGGCTGTGGCCATCAGAAGTTAGAAGATTGGCAATATCTGGCACCTGTATTGCTTGTGACTGTCATGATGGGAAGCCCCTGTGAACTCGGGGAGAACCAATAACATACCCCCAGTGTAACACATACTCACTCAGATGGGGCACGGGGCAGAGACAGGATGACTGACTGAAGCCAGCTTTCCACAGAGGATCCCGTCCAGAAGGAGAGTTAAAGGACAGAAATTTAGCAAGAAACCTGGTGGATAAGAGCTGCACAAGAGAGAAGGTTGAAGAACGCACATCAACCCCATTGGGGCAAGCTTTGACCCCAAGGATACAAACAAAAAGTACAAAATCCATCACCAAGTGGACGGGAGTCCCTTCCCCCATGAGAATGGCTCGGAGTGCCCCACAAACAAATGAGCAGAGTTCAAAGGTCCTCCCACTACACTCCATGGGAGAGACCTTCTAAAAACTGGACATACCTCCCCTACTAGGGTGCCATGGAATTCTCCTGCCAGACATAAAACTGTATAAAACTGTATATATTCTCTGCCTGCAACTCTGAGCTCCCAGCACTCCCCTCCACTCTCACTCTGAGTGACAGCATGGGACATTTGACATGACTCTGTCATGGGAAACGTTTGTTTCTTCTTGTGTAGGGGGAATGGCTAGAACCCACCTTTCTCTAAACTCTGGAATCAAAGTGTCAACTATCTTGTGTTAGCAAATTAAAGTTGATAATAGCAAAAGAAAAGGAGGAAAGAAGAGACATAGTAGCATAATGGTAAACACATAGGCAGACGTGGGAAACATGAGCCAACATGGGGGACAAGATGGGGGTACAGGACGGTGATGGCAAGAGGTGTGGTTCTTACCTGGTCCCCAGAACTTGCATACCAGTTGTTTAGTATAATGTTTTAGAGACAGCACATCTTTAGTTTTTGCTTGAACTTGGAATTATCACCTGATATTATTAGCTTTATTCTCAGGATCATAGAATCAAAAGGTTTGGATAAATGAATCCATCCAGTGATTTTATTTTTTTTTTAATTTAATCAATTTATTTTTATTGTTAAATCATAGCTGTGTACAATAGTGCAATCAAGGGGTGCAATGTGCTGGTTTCATATACAATCTGAAATATTCTCATCAAACTGTTCAACGTAGCCTTCATGGCATTTTCTTAGGCATTTGTTTTCTGCATTTAGTAAGTTTCGCCTGTACCCATTCTAAGATGCACATAGATGTGGCCCCACTCATTACCCTCCCTTCCCCAAAACCTCCCCCCTCCCTTCCCCTTCCTTGGCCCTTTCCCCATAGTCTTGTGCTATAGTTGGGTTACAGCCTTCATGTGAAAGCTATAATTTAGCTTCATAGTAGAGCTGAGTATATTGGAAACTTTTTCTTCCATTCCTGAGATACTTTGCTAAGAAGAATATGTTCCAGCTCTGTCCATGTAAACATGAAAGGGGTAAAATCTTTTTCTTAATATTTCATGATTTTCAATCTTTATTTTCTGAATCCCAGGACTTGGTAACTACAGGACTCCTGGTATTTATCCCTGGGGGATTGAGGGCATTAATAAAAGCTTTTAACCCCATTTTTAGTAGGTTGTGATTTTTAAAAAGCTATACAAATAACCTTTGTCAAGACAGGAGGATATAGGAGGCTTTGACCTATAGGGTCTGCTTCTCCGCCTTTGGGTAAGTTTGACTTGTTGGACATACTTGGTGGTCCTAAGGCACAGATAGCAAACAAATGGGATTTGAAAGGACAGAGCAGCATTTATGGTCCATTTCTAGTCTCCTTTCTCTACTTTTAGAAACCATCACACTGCCTTGTTTACCAGTATTCTCATAAAGGTCCTGGCTGGTGATTGATTCTCAGTGATTGAAGTTGTTAGAGTAACCCTCATTCTGTCGTAGCAGATGAAACCCTGACTCCTAACTTAGATTTCTACACACATATTGAGGCCTTTGGGTTCAAATCTTGCCCGTGGTGAGGCTGGCCCATTTATCCTCCCTCATGCAGCCTTCCTGCCTGCTCCAGACCTCACTGATTCTTCCTCTCCACCTACTCTGATTGTAGGATGAGCCTGTATTCAAATGCACAGTCTTCTAACATTGGCTGGTGCTTCTTTGATTAGTTTTGCTTTGTCAAGAAGATTGCAATGTCCTTAGAAACACAGTCCTAAACTTTTCATATATTTCTCAAGTACATAAATACTAGGACACATCTTAGTTTGTTAGCGGCAAGCATGAGTCTTTGTTGATTTATAGGCCTTGCTCAGAAACATATTACAACTTATTGAAATATATTCCACTTGGAAAATATCTCTTATAATATCTGCTTTCTCTATTATTTCTGCTCCTGAAGGATTTAAAGTGAGTTTTATAAGAAACAATTTTTACTTCTGTAGTGCACTTGTAATCCTATTACAGATCAAAATGAAGAAAAGAGGCTTTTATTTTACTGTCTTTATGACTGTCCATTTAAGGTGAATATAATATGGACATAAGTGTACTGGCATTACTTAGAATTCTGTATACTCCATCAACTGATACACTGGATTGTATAACACTGGCATTCCAAACTTCTAAATTTTCATCTTAATTCTATCTCAAATTTTACATGACCCTATGTCTAAAATATTATATCTACATATTGGGTTTCAAGTTTTTTAAAGTTGCTGGATAGCACTTCCTTACCTCCTTGTGAGCAGTGGTCTAAGTCTGCTAGAAGTGCAATCTGCCAAACGCATTAGCTGCCTTAGAGAACAGTACTGTATATGTACCAGAACTCAGTGTTACTGTGTCTCCAAGACATTATTCCAAGAAATGCAATTCCCTGGCCTCAAAAGTAAGTTAAACAATATAGCATACACTTTGCTTGGAGCGGTGGTGACTGGTAAAACTGCCACCTGGCTAACGAGCCCAGTAAGGACTGTCCGGGGGCTTTGATGTCATTTATAACAAGGCCTATACGTTGGATAACAAGGGCAGGATTGGCTCCCACCTCTGTTGGCGTCTTAACTGCTGGAAAGACTGATCCACCTCTCTGAGTTGCTGTTGGCCATTGCCACCTGCTGACTCTGGCACACTGCTCCCCTGGCTCACCTCCTGGTGTCGTCCTGGCAGCCTCCCCAAACTGCTGAGTTTGAGGCAGAGAGCACAGGGGTGTTTGCAGCTCTTCACAATGCTGAGGCTCCATCATGCACATGGCCGACAGCAGGGCGTCTGGGTGCTCTCCAGGGTCAGCAGGTTGACAACTATGGTGATCAGCTGGCCACCAGCAGCGGTGATTGGAAATTGCCCCAGAGAATGTCACATATTGGCAAGGAAAGGGCACCGAGGGAGCGAGCCTTTACAAGAGAAAATAAACAATACTTTATGTGGTGGCTGTTTGAGCATTTCTTATGCAGCCTGAATTTATCTGAGGCATTTAAAACTTTCCTCAGAGATGGTCTTGCAAGTTTTCATTCCATTTTTTATACTTTTAAGGTCTTTCCTAGAACTTAGATACTGCTGTTTAAGTCTCAAGGGGCCCAATGGCTACCTGAAGTCACAATGGTTTCTGGTGGCAGACCCATGGTGGCAGATCAGGCTGCCTACTCTCTCCGGTGTACAAGCTCTGACACAGCTTAGGATATTGTTCATCATCTGTATGACAGACAAAAGGATTTTGGATACATTACAAATACACTACAAATGGATACATTACAAATAGTCTCTTAATACGGGTGGAGCCGTTTATGAGCTATTGTCCAGACCAAGCTGTACAAGCCCCAGCTGAAAGCATTGCAATTGTAGCTGACTGTGTACTGTTAGCAATCAGCTCATACAGAACTGCAGTAATAAACATAGCATTCCAGGGAGTAGGAATCATGCCACAGGACTGGAGTGTTCTGGAGTGTGTTAAAATGTGGATTTTATTTTTTCAGATAGGAGGGGGAGAATAGATTAGGAGATAATTATCATTGAAAAGATAGCTTGTACAAATAAATATCCTTCAGGTAAAATGACTTTTTTTTTCTTCTGGGTAGATACCTGGTCATGGGATTGCAGGTTGTACTAAAATGTTTGTTGGAGCTCAATTCACAATGGCCAAGACATGGAATCAGCCCAAGTGCCCATCAACCCATGAATGGATTAACAAACTGTGGCACAGGTATGCCATGGAGACTCTTCAGCCATAGGAGAAGACGGTAACTTTACATCTTCGCTGTTTACCTGGATGGGGTTGAAATACATTCTTCTTAGAAAGTATCACAAGAATAGAAAAACAAGTCTCTAATGTACTCAATACTAGTATGAAACCAATATATAAGCAATTATATGTCCACAAGAAAGAAAAACACAAGTATGTTCTAGTGAGGGGAGGAGAGAAGAGGGACAGGGGAGGAGGGTGATTGGCTGGATCTCACCTGATGTGCACAATGTAAGGGTGTTCAGCAAGCCCCCTGGGTGCAACTAAACTTGAACTTTACCTTAGAAATGAAGACAACGTAACTTAAACATTTGTACCCTCATATTAATCCAGCACTCCATGTCCTCTAGCTCTACAGGAAGCCACCGGAGTCAGCCATGAAGCAGAGGGTGTAAGGGGAAAACTGGACAACAGCAACTGTGGTTTCCTCAGGAAACAGTGGAGAGGCAGGGCCCGAAGCCTTAGGACTGAGGAGTCTGAATAATTTCAGCAGGCTCTGCGTCGTAGGGGCTGTCTCTAGTTCCCTGGTGTCTGGGCCTGCAGTGATTAGGACACTGGAGTAGAATAGTGGTGACCTTGACTATGAAAATGTGGTGGAGGAGGAGACTGGAACTCGATCTGGACTGGCTAGTTTGCATAGGAAAGACCCCCTTCCGGGAGAAGTTTTACCCTCCCTGTTATCTAACTCAGGGAAAGGGGCCCAGATGTTAAAAAGTGAAAAGCTCCCTGTGTGGAGTCAGTCAGCAAGCCCGCAGGTGTCATCAACACTGAATTTACAACATCAGGGTTGTGGCTTATTTGTTCTTATTGTCATCAAGGAAGAAATTTCAAATCAAAGAGTCCTGTGGGTTTTCTAACAACTGATTTGCTACAGCAGGGAAAGGTAAGGTAACTGCTGATGTTCAAAATGGCAATTCCTAGTCTCTGGCTGAGTGCAGAGAGGGAGGAAATAAAGAAGAAAAGGAAAGGAATTTTCCCCAGAAACACATCCATGTTCAGTGGGAGCCGCAATCATGAAGGAAGGGCCTTTCCATGTGCCACAGGGAAACATCAGAAAAGCGCTAGATTTTAGTTTGGTTTCCTTTCGTTTTGTTGAGTGTTAAGGTACACAAATCGGGGAAGGGGTTGCTTTTTTTTTTTTTTTTGACTTGAGATTATTTGGCTTATAAACAATAGACAGTCAGTACCGATTAACTTTGCAGGGAGGATAATCTGGATTTGGTGGCTCTGGGACTTAGGTGCTCTGAGATACTGCTTTGGCCTTACCAGGTCTAACTTTTTTAATCTTTAATATGAAGAAAATACCTAGAATAATAGTAGTACCTTAAATAAGGGCTCAAAAAAATGTTAGCATTGAGTAAGTCAAATCCCATTAGAAAGAGCCAATATAGGATGGTGCCTGTAGCTCAATGGGTAGGGTGCTGGCCATGTACCCCCAGGCTACTGGGTTCAAACCTGGCCCAGGGCCAGCTGCAATGACAACTGCAAGGAAAAAATAGCTGGGCGTTGTGGTGGGCGCCTGTGGTCCCAGCCACTTGGGAGGCTGAGGCAGGAGAATCGCTTAAGCCCAAGAGTTTGAGGTTGTCGTGAGCTGCGATGCCACCGCACTCTAACAAGGGTGACATAGTGAGACTGTCTCAAAAAAAAATATATATATATAAGAAGTCAATCTCGTGTCTAGTATGTGATTCTTTCCCTCTTATTTCATTCTCTTTTTAATATATAGTATTTTCATTTTCCATTTTTATTCCCTTCGACTTGATGTTATAGTATTTCCAGTCTTTCTACCACATTGCTGAGAAACAGGTAATTTGAGCATGTGTTATCATTAAAAAGGACGTAGGAAGATGAAAACATACAGACATGATACAGGGAAGGTTAGCAAACCAAGAAATTCTCATCGTCTGTGTTTAGATTTTCCTTTCATGTCCACGTAATAGTAATGATACACTCAACGGTTTTTCACTTTTAAAAAGCTGTGTAGGCTCATAGAATCATAGAAGAGGATTAGGAATATATTGAGCAATAGAAAGAAGAAATTTAAAGTATTCCAGTCTTTCAATCCAGCTCACTATTCCATTTTTTAGGTTTTCTCATTTTTTTCCCCTCAATCGTGGTCCTAAAGACACACTTTTCAACAGAAGATACATATAATTTCCATCTTCCTCTTTAACACTTTCTTAAGTATTTGTCCATTTGTCACATACTTTATCATTCTTCATTTTCAGTGTCTAAGTAATATTTCTTCTAATACTTTTCAGGTTTTTGTAAAAATTGACAAGACCAAGAAAACGTAACTTTGGGATGAAGGTCCTGAACTGATGGTCCCTGGGCTAGAGCTGGCCAGAAGATGTATTTGGGAGGTAAGACCAGCTTAAGGAAAACAAAGAAACTAACTTTAAAAATCAACGTTTATTATGGGTTATTTATTTGTACTTCTCTCAACAACTTGAACCTCACGATGCTGAACCTGAATTCTCCGGTGTTAGAATCTTCCAGGTAGAATCGATTCCCTTTGGACTTGGTCTGAGCTCTCCAGCTTGTTACAGCCTCCACTCCCTGTCTCCCACTCATTTAATTTAACTGCATTTGAGGATTGCTCGAGAGAGGAAACTTGAGCTAAGTGCACAGGTGAGTGGCATGCTACTGAGGCCACTTCAGACTGTAAGAGTCTAAACCAGGCGTCCTCAAACTTTGTAAACAGGGGGCCAATTCACTGTCCCTCCGACGGTTGGAAAGCCGGAGTATAGTTTAAAAAAAAAAAAAAAAACAAACTATGAACAAATTCCTTTGCATACTGCACATATCTTATTTTGAAGTAAAAAACAAAACGGGAACAAATATAATTCACAGCACTTCATGTGGCCCGCGGGCCGCAGTTTGAGGACGCCTGTTCTAAACCGTTCATTTAGCCAGGAGGCCCAGGGATGAGAATGGGGGTGGCATAAATCATGTGAAACTAAGAAATCAATTAGGCATTCATTAGAGGTTCCTTACAAAATTCTGAGTCTGGTTAAGTAGAAGAGTGTAAAGGTCATTGACTGGGAAGATGACAAACTAGACTTTTTAGCTATGGATTTTCTTTCCTCCAAAATCCTTTTTTTCAGGACAAAATTAAATGTATAAATTTTTACTACGTGCCTGCGTTAACTGATTGCTTCCTGAGGTGAGTATGGCTTGTAAAATGGCCAGCAATGTCTTTGATTTCTCTTCCTGATGTTGGGCTGAGATCACAGGGAGGACTGAACTGTATTTGACAGAAGTCCAGCCATCAGGTCAGAGAAGACAACAGGCCTGTTAGAGCAGCGGTTCTCAGCCTGTGGGTCGCAACCCACAGGAACTGTATGAAAGGGCCACAGCCTTAGGAAGGTTGAGAACCACTGCTTTAGAGGTCTTCAAAACTAGAAAGGATCTCCAGAAAGCATTAAGGCTTCTTTGCCAAAAGTATGAAGTCACATGCTGAATAATGACTTGTCAGGGAGCCAGAGAAGAGACACAAAACTTATCCAGGCCTCTGATTATATGATCCTATAAGCTGCAGTATCCTGCAAATAACTTCAGAGACTTAGAATTGACAGATAGAAGTAGCAAACTCTGAAACGCAACTTGCTCTCCTAGTAGAGCTGTGAACTTGAGAGTAATCTTCTCATCTCCTACTCAGCCCTGCACTGGTTGCCAAACTGCAGGGGAGGAAAAGACTGTGTGATCCTGATAGACGAGCTGGAGAATCCCACACAGCTGTGTTGTTGTGGAAATGTTCTCAATTTCCCTCATGATAACATTGAGTCATAAAAGGAAGAAATGAACATTTATTTGCCAACTCCACCTGTCTGTTGGGCCCACCATATCTATATTAGCACCAAGGGAACTTGCCTAAAGTGCCGAAATTATTATCAGTAGGAGAGAAACAACTGTTCGTTCCCTTGAGTTGTGGTTCAAGCCAGTTCCGTTTTTCATCAGAAACTAAATGATAAGAACTGAGACTTGCATGATTCAGCTGTCAATGTTAACATTTAGCAAAAATGTTTGCAACCAAAAATCTCAAGACTTTTGAGCTTCACATTGTTAAAATTCAGATCGAGGGTAAAAATTACTTTTGTTCTGAATCCAGTTCATATATGAAACAGCCTTTTAATTAAAAAAGAAGGAAAAATGACAATTTACTTTCAGAGGTCCTCAAACTTTTTAAACAGGGGGCCAGTTCACTGTCCCTCAGACAGTTGGAGGGCCGGACTATAGTTTAAAAAGAAAACTACGAACAAATTCCTATGCACACTGCACATATCTTATTTTGAAGTAAAAAAAACAAAAAGGGACAAATACAATCACACCGCCTTATGTGGTCCACGGGCCGGGCCGGGCCGTAGTTTAAGGACACCTGTGAAGGTAAATGGATATTCAAGAGAAACAGCATTTTGGGGGTAGGTTCCCTATTTCTGAAATCACTGCCATAGAAACCCTTCCTTTATCAAAGAAGATTAATTTTAGAGTTGAGTGGGAAGTGAGCTCTCAATCCATCCCGATGAACTGATGCACTAATTGGAGGGTCTGCTTTCTCTCTGTTTATATTTGCAATTAGTTCCCTTGCTTCCTCACTTTTAGGTCCAGGTATTAGTTCTACAGTTATCTCTTTTTAAAACTTGAACCTACCCTGTCACCTTTGGTCTACGTTCCTAAGTTTAAGTATTACCTAGTGGGACAATGTGTGTATTTTTCTGTTTGTAAGACTAATGCAAACACCAAACAAAAATAATCAATAACAAAACCAAAACAGGTTCTCTGGACCACAGCAGCAAATCAGATCTGGCATCTGTACCAACCACATCCACCATTTGATTGATAACTGTGTTCTGCTGACTCTCTCAATTACTCTGATTTCATTATAATGCGAGAAATGTGCCAAGCACTCATTTGGTTCATATTAGCTTTCTAGTCTTGTGCTTGCATGAAATGCCCCAAATTGGCATTTCAGGAAAAGGATAGGTAAGTTAACTGCAGCCTGACCCCTGCTTCCCTGTCTGCCGTAGTCCTGCCTCATCCCCGGGGGATGTTTCAGGACCCCCAGTGGATGCCTGAAACCTCAGATAGCACCAAACCAAGCACTGCAATATTCTGATCCCTTAGAGGGTAAGACACTAGTGGGCAGAGACCTGCACAGCTTGGATTAGCTGGGTAATAGGATGATCCATGTCCCAAGAAGGATGGAGTGGGATGGTACAAGATTCTATCACATTACTCAAAAGGTGTCTGATTAAAAACTTATGAATGGCTTATTTCTGGAACTTTCTATTTAATTTGGTTGGCTATGGGTAACTATATTTAATTTGGTTGGCTATTTGGTCTCTGAAGTTATAACAGAAAGTGAAACCTCAGATAAGTGCGGACTACTGTATTGCATTATCACCAAAAACCAAATGGAAATGCGCCTTTATCATTCAGGACACCGCACAGAACAGTGCCTTGGAACAGCACACAACTTAGGTTCTCCTAATGTTTGGCTTTTTTCTTTTTTTTTCTTCCGCTAGTAAGATCCCCTTTCTGGTCTCACGTGAACAAAGCTGTTTCTAGTACATTGTAACAATCTCTTCCCTCTGCGCCTACCTGGTCCCTGGCCGGTGCATGCTATGGTTTGGAAATGAGCTTGAGCTAAAGAGACAACACTGAACCTTATATCTTAAGCAGCTTTTGAATGCTTTAGAAGGTTAGACTGTTTTACTTATGAAACATTTGAGCAAGAACTACAAACAATGTCTGTTTTCTTAGGGATAGTAAATAATATTAGAAGGACTATTTTCTGAAGCATCCTCAAGATCATTGATTCCAAAGCCTTGAACTAGCAGCATGGAAATGTTTAAACCTTTTACAAATCCTCATAAACCTTTCTCAATCTAGCCACTCAATGCTAGAGGCAATTTGAAGATAGAGGTAAACTCTAGGTATTACTACTTTGTTCATCTTTCGATTGAAAACTTTATTCACAACTCCAGTTATTGGCCTTTCTTTCATTTCTATATTCTGCTGTCCGCATTAGGATGGTGTTGGATTTGTTTCCAAGTAATAATCCAGAAAACATTAGAAAATGAACAGTCTAAATGGTGCCACCTATGGATAGTGACATATTGCATTTTATTTTGCTACAATGCAGATTTTTAAAAAACCAAGAAAAGGAAAAGTGTTCCCACTTGAATTCTATTTCCAATCCAGCTACTAGAGGTTTAGTAGATACTTTCCTTCATCATTAACACCTGGGAGTGGTCTCTCTGTCCACCCTACAGTTTTTTTTACCAATGTCTCAGTGGGGCTCATTATCATATACCATGTTGAAATAATAATATTTGAAAGGGAATATTTCTGTCTATTATGGCAACCTTCTAATCTGAAACTTTGAGGTCGGCCCACTTACACTTAGCCACCTTTCCTTCCTTCAGGAAATCTGCATCTTTCTCACCTTCTCTGTCCTTGCTCAGTTTTCTACTATTTCTACACAATCTATTTCCCTGGACTCCATGGCAAGCTCTCTCAACGTGAGGATCCTTTTCAAACACATCCTGTGGTTTTCCCAGGTCCAAACAGAGGACTTTGAAATAATAAGCATGTGTTAATGTTTTGAAATGAATCCAAATCTAAATAAATAGAACTGAAAAATCACACATCACATAATGTTCTTGGCTACACTAGTGTTAAGACCTGTATTAAAAATTGTTTGGTTACTGTTTGGCCTTTCTTTTCATATTAAGATTTTAACATTTTCTTAATATAAAAGCTCCCTAAAGAATGTATTTTCTATAATCTGAAATTCAACTATATTTGTATAAGGATATATCAATTTTTAAAACAACCTTATCAAAAAGAAAAAGTTTATATTAAATTCTACTCTTCTACTGTTTTCTACACATTTTGTTCTTTCAAAGCCTTTTATAGGTAAGGGTGTTAGAAAGTCTTTTTCTTCCATTCACTGATTGGCAGACCTATTGAAGGCAAAATGTTCAATGCTTTCTATCTTTGTATACCGTATCTCCTAGACACATTTAATAATTACAGAAAAGCCACACCTGGAAAGAAACCATTTATTAAAAAATGCAAAGAATTAAAAGGCATAGGATAGTCAGGAAAAGAAGATTTGCTTAATGATTTGTCATGTTTCCATTAAACTAAATACTAAACTCTATTTAGGTATAAGTTTCACGAGGTTCATTTGGTATCATCTCTTTAATACAGTTGTGTTTTTCAGGGAGGGGTTTTGTTTTGTTTTGGTTTTTTGAAACAGAGTCTCATTTCATCACCTTGGGTAGAGTGCTGTGGCATCATAGCTCACTGTAACCTCAAACATTTGGGCTCAAGCCATCCTCCTGTCTCAGCCTCCTGGGAGGCTGCTAGGGTTTCAGGCATGTGCCACAGTGCCTGGTTTTCTAAAACAGTTGTGTTAGGACACTATTACAGGAGTGGGTCATAATTCTTTTATTTCTAATAAATCACAATGATACATGATGTTTATCCCTATGGGCCTTACAGGTTATTATTATTTTTTTTATTTTAATGGGCTTGGGCATAAATAACATAATATCTAGGTTGTGTGTATTTCAGGTAAGACTTTCCAAAAAATGTGTCTATCATGTAATAACAGCTGTAGAAAGAAGCAGCATGAAGTCTTACAACACAATTTGAAATTAAAAAGATATTTAAATATCTCACTTCCAGTTATCAAGTGTTATTAAAAGTTCCAAGCACTGCTTAGTTCAGAACTAACACTTTCTGAAGATGTGGAAAACTCTGATAAAGCTCTTTGCTGGAGACCCACAGATGAGCAGACCACCAGGAGCTCCTATTCTTACAGAGTTTAGAGTCTAGCGTTCTTTAACCTAAAAACACATTCTAATTTTCTCCATCCATACTATGTCATACTAGGTCAGGAATTGGCAAACTATGGCCTGAGGACCAAATCTGGCCTGCCACCTGTTTTTGTAAAGTTTTATTGGAGTGTGGCCATGTCCGTTTATGTGCATATTGTCTGTGGCGGCTCTTGTGCTACAAAAGCAGAACTGAGTAGTTGTGATAGATGCCATATGGATTGCAAAGCCTAAAATATTTACTGTCTGGTCCTTTACAGAAAAAAACATTGCCACCCCCTCCACTAGGTGAAATGATAGCTTATGGACAACTTCTTTATTTCTTTAAACCTGGCTTTACTTCTTGCACTCCAGTGAATCTTTAAAACACCTCATTGTATTTTATCTGCCAGGAAACGGAGGCCCACAGAAGTTAAGTATCCTGACAAAAACCACATAGCCACCAAGAGACAGCGCTGGTATGACGTGCTGGCATTCTGACCCAGCATGGCAATGCAGAGTCTGCAGAGTACTCCACCAGGCCCTGGGATACAACAGAGAGGAAGACAGGTGTATTTTTGCTCTAAAAGGCTTATGATCAAATGTTTAGTAGTTCAAAGCTTCTTAGAATGAAGACCCCAAGAACTTCTTTGCCATCTAGCAAAGAAAAGGGAGACTATTAAGGTGAATCCCCACCATTAGCTAAATGTGCACAGAGAGGTTTTTCCTGCTTTACCCTCCAGCAGGGTTAGTGCTACAGTAGCTGAGGACTGAGAAAAACTTGCATCCCTCAACACATGTGTGCTGTAGGTGCCCAGAGCATTTTTGTTGAATAATAGGGATGTTTTGCTGACCTTTGGGGAAAATTTGGCTTTGCAAAAATACTTTATTTGCCCTAATTTCTCAGTCTAAAAATCATTTTTAGCATTTTTGGATTAACTGTTGCCAAGGAAAATGACGACCTAAGTATACTTGTCTATGCAATATTTGGTGTTGGGATTTTTTAAAATGACATTCTCCCCCTTCTTTTATCATATCTAAACCCCGGAATTTGGTTCTTCACATAAAAAAAACCAAGGCTTGAAAATAGTCTTTTAAAATATATTAATTATAATATATTATAATATTTATATAATGCATATAATTATAATATATATAACAAGTATAGGTATATATATACATATATATACATATATATATATATATATATATATATATATACACCTATATGTGTGTGTATATATGCACACTGTCTATAAATTTTAATCAACAAGCCAGAGGCATGCCATACCATGTGGGAGCCTAAGGCAAAAGGAAAAATCAGTCCTACAGATCCTGTTACTGCGATAATACTGTTAGTAATACTGACAATATTATCAGATAAGGAAGACTGATACTTAATATTTTGATAGTTTGTTCATCATGGAGTTTTTGCACCAAATGTAGTTTATAAAGTATTGCATACAAAGATTACTTATGTTTATATTACTCAGGTTTTGGCATACTTTTAAATTTTGCTTGAAAAGCCAGAGCCCTACTCACTTCACCCTAGGGAAACCCAAATATTTTTAAGGTCTTTTTCTTTTGCTGAAAAAATAATGTAAAATACATTTTTAAAGGAAAATTAACTCTAGTGTTCTTTTCCTTCATTATCTTGTTTCTAGCTTACAATAGAATAAAATGTGTTTCATCTGCTCTTGCTTGAGAGCTTAGGTGTCAAGGGGACCACAGTGACCTGCATAGTGAATGATAATTGTTTGTTGATGTTTCAAAGTAGTCAAGGTTATCTAGAAAACAGCTTCAAATCTGGGAACTTACTCTATTTTTCCTTCATTTCTCAACATTGGATGGCTGTAAATTATAATCCTGACTTTCCCTCCAATGGTCTGTCTTAAGGTTTCTATTTTTAAAAAAATAATAATTATTATGATTACAGACTGTTATATATCTTTATAAGACACTTGTGATATTTTGATAGAGACATACAATATGTATTATTCAAATCAGGGTAATTGGAATACCGATCACCTCAGGCATTCATCCCTGCCTTTCTTAGTCATCTACACCCTGTTTCCATGACATTGGTTGTTTTTAGTATTTAGCTCCCATCTATGAGTGAGAACATGTAAGAATTTGTCTTCCTGTGCTTGGCTTATTTCACTTAAATTAATATTCTCCAGTTCCATCCATGCAAATGGCAGGATTTCCTTCTTTTTTGTGGCTATATAATATTCATTGTGTATGTACCACAGTTTCTTTACCTATTCACTGTTGCTGGACACTTAGCTTGAGTCCAAATCTTGGCTATGGTAAACAATGCTGCAATACATTAGGGAGTGCAGGTCTTTTTGATGCACTGATTTCCCCTCCTTTGGATACACACCCAGCAATGGGACTGAACATCCACGTGGAGTTCTGTTGCTGTCCACTGGGCTACTGGTCGATGACGCAGAGGCAGCATCGCAGATGAAATGAATGATTTTAAAAGGGATGGCTAGTGCTCACTCAGGCACATCAGCAATGGCCTGTCTTTATTCACTTTCTTATATATCCAAACTCATCAGATAAAAATAATCCAAGAATAAAGAAGACAAAAGGTAACAAAACTGTCATAAAGATTCCTTATCAGCGTTAATGCAGCAAAGTACGTATACACCTTTTTAAACTAAAAATGTCCTGCTTGGAGATAAACAACAATGGAGATAAACCATAAAGGGCGGGGTTTTCTGTTCTGTTTGCTCACTTCCCTATGTGACTAACTGAAAGTTATTGTGTAAATAGAGGTGGGGGATTAAGTGCAATGGGCCATTGCCCCAGGTAGATGATCTGTCTCCAGCTATGACTTGGCCAGGGCTTTTCGGCACATCCTTTCCTTTAAGGCATGACTGCCTGCATTTTTCAGCAAAGCCGCTTATGCGAGCAGGGGGGAGAATGTCCCCCAAAACTCACATCTAGCCCAAGTACTGGACATGTTCCTTCTCAGGGCCTTGTACTTCAAGGAGCACAAATGAGACTGATTCACCTTACAAGGGTGCAGGGGACTGTGCTCCTTCAAGTTCTCCAAAGTGGTTACACGTATTTACGTTCCCACCAACAGAGTACAGGGTTCCCCCTCTACCCATCCTTGCTTCCCCATTGCATCCAGCATTCCTTACTGCCTGTCATTTTGATAAAAGCCATTTTAACTGGGGTGAGGTTTTTGGAGTTTTGATTTGCATTTCTCTGATGATTGGCGATTTTGAGCATTTTTCATGTATCTGCTGGCCATTTGTATGTCTTCTTATAGGAAATGTCTATTGAGATCCTTTGTCTATTTTTAAAATCAGATTCTTTTTTCTAATGGGGTTGTTGTAATTTCTGTGGATTGTCTCTTCCCTTGTTGATTTTTTCCTCTGCTGTGCAGAAGCTTTTTAGCTTGATATGATTCCATTTGTCCAGTTTCACTTTGGTTGCTCATGAGTTGGAGGTATTATTCAAGAAATCATTGCCCAGACCAGTGTTCTGAAGCATTTCCCTCATGTTTTCTTTTAGTGGTTTCATAGATTCAAGTCTCAGATTGAAGTCTTTAATCCATTTTGATTTTTATATATGGTGAGAGATAAGGATCTCATTTCATTCTTCTGCATATGAATATCCAAGTTTCCTCACAGCATTTATTGAAGAGACTGTTCTTTCCTCACTGTGTGTTCTTGGCACCTTGTCAAAGATAAGCTTGCCAAAGACCTGTGGGTTCATTTCTGGGTTCTGTGTTCTGTTTTGTTGGTCTGGTCAATGCTGTTTTGGTTACTAATGCTCTGTAATATAATTTTAACTCAGATAATACGATGCTTTCTGTTTTGTTCTTTTGTGCTCAGGATAGCATTGGCTATTCTGGGTCTTCTTCTATGTCTCCATATAAATTTTAGGATTATTTTCTATTTCTGTGAATAATGTCATTGGTATTTTAATAGGGATTGTATTGAATCTGTAGTTATCTACCTCCTTATGCCTTAATCTCAACTAGTTCTAAACATCAGGATAGAAAGAAGGGCTTGTTCTTTATTGGCTTTGTCTAATCAAAAAGACCCTTTTCTTTTGTAGACCTATTCTAACTCTAATAGCAAACTTGATAGTCCTCTCTTATCTCCCCATCCCTGACCCATAAGTTTAATGCCCTTCCAAAATGGAAAATTTTACCATAAAGAAAGCCTCTTAATTTAAATTATAATTATCAACAAAACTGAAGGTTTAAAAAATAAAAATATAACTGGAAAAAAATATATAACTTGATAATCTGACTTAAATCTTATTTTCAATTTTCATATTGACCTAACTAAATGCAACTCTTTTATTATTATTTTTTTTTATTATAGATAAAAATATACACCATAAATGGGGACCAACCCATTATCCTCCCTCCATCAAAACCTCCTCCCTCCCTTCCCCTTCCTTGGTCCTTTCCCCATAGTCTTGTGGTATAGTTGGGTTATAACCTTCATGTGAAAGCTATAGTTTAGCTTCATAGTAGGGCTGAGTACATTGGATACTTTTTCTTCCATTCCTGGGATACTTTG